>DWON01010189.1:0-10932 GCA_018251015.1 Phocides pigmalion okeechobee
GTATCATGTTTATATCGACGCTACAAGACTGAAGGCGAACATTACGCCTGTGTATTCGTGGATGTTACACTGATGCTAAAAACACAATATTTGTGTAAATTGTCGGCACACGTCCAGTCTAGGAAAAGAGCTCCAGTTTAGTGACGCCTCCTCCGCCGCCGAATATATGCGCCGCAATCAAAGTGTTAAATGATAAATACATAATCATCTTCATACAAGACAAAAGTGTTAATGCGAGTACGATTTCTGTTGCATCGCCAACGCATCTCCAACATCGTATCATCTATTTCTTGAACATCAATTGAATTAATATCAATTTCTAAGTCTCCGCGCAACTGGTTCGTATTTTTCTTTATATATACACATTATATACACATGAACTTACTTGAATGTGGTACATCTTCAATATCAGTTGAATCAATATCCAATTCTGTGTCGCCACGCAACTGGCTCTTATTTTTATGATGATATATACACATATACACATATACACGTGAACTTACTTGACTGAATAGTCTTCTCGCAACACGTAGGAGCTGCTGGCATTTCTGTTTCAACGTGCACTCGTATTCTAGAGCCACCGTTTTCTTCAGGACTGGCCAACAAAATCTACACATTGGAGAAAAGAAACAATAAATTCGTTTATTTTATTTGCATATATCTACCATTCAGTAGAACGTATCAGGAAAATCCGGAACGGGTACCTTCTGCCATCAGCTGATGGTAGGTCGGACACCAACCGACTAAAAACTTGATGGGGGTCCAATCCGCCACAGCGCGACGGAGTCACGGAGACGCTCGCGCACACCTCTGCGACTCTGTCAGCGGTAGCCCCTCACAGGCCAAGCACGTCTCAAAGGCAAGCCCTAACTCCTATGTCGGCACACTCACCTGCCACGGTTACCTGGCCTTGAACACCACCCACCCCTGGACGTCCTAGCGTGACGCCGACCGACAGCCCGTATCGGTCGCCACCCGATACCCCCCCAGCATTACATACAACGTGAACTATTAGAAATACAAGTAAAACCAGGCTTTTTTGTCACTTCAGTTTTGAGGGCACGCTAATTCTCTTAAGTTGTAATTCCAACATTTTTTCTATTTGGATACATCGACAGTAGAACCAGGTTGAACTTTGATCATCTATAAAACGCTAAAATGTATAACTAAAGTATATAACGTACAAAAAACACTCGTGAGCTAAAAATCCGACTGTCTCCTCCAGTATTTTAGGTGCAACCACACACACGATGACCGAAAACGGCTTATCCAGAACGGGAAACAACAGAATACGTTTCCTCAGATTATCTTTCGAGATATGCTGGAATAACAAATTATTAAGCATTATTAAAAAAACAATTTTAAAGGATAACATGGAAGTATATATTAAAAATTAAAGAGCTGGTGCGGTTGCCACCTACACTTTGAAGCGATGCCACCATTTTAGTCCTCAGAAGTAGCAACGTATCTACGTTCAACCTCAGCTAGGATTTCAGTCGTGTTTGTGGTTGTACGTGGATGTCTATGGGCTGCGACTACTTGACAAGTGGTTTGCATGCTCGTTTGCTACTCACTTAAAAAATCTTAAAATCTCATCTTATTTTATCTTAGATTGTCTTTCGAGATAAGCTGGAATACAAATTATTATTAAAAAAAAGACAGAATTTTAAAGGAACATACGGGAATCATTTTTAAACCGTATTTATTGTAATTCCACCGTTAACATAACTCTTTTATTAAAGAAAAGGAAGGATTTTAAAGGAAAAGGTATAAAATAATGGGATGATGACGTACCGAATTCCGTACAAGTGCAAACTTACATTTCGTGGGCGAAGTCGCGGGGTAACACTAGTTAAAAATACTCACCGGGGTAATTATGGCTTGGAAGTCAGCCCCAAAATGACTTAACATCTCCGTTTGTTCCATAGAAGATTTTAATACGTCGCAAAGTTTGTGAGTCATCTGCAAGAATTAAAGTAACACTTACTACAAAATTAAATCATAATAATTATTTATCATTAAATCATATAATAAAGGTTGAAACTTCCGAATTTTGTGGCGTAAAAACTTATCAATTATTCACACTTTCCCTGCGATTTACAACACTGATGTGTAATGCGCGGCGCAACGCGCTTGCGGCTTGAACACACCTGTGTTGTACGTACAAATCTGTATGGATTACGGGCGAACACAAGTGCCCAATTTACAAGACTGATGCGTAGTTTACGTCTGTGTATTCGTTGATGCTACATGGATGCTAAGGAAATTAATATTTTAATGAATTATCGGTGCATCTTCAGTCTAGAGAATATAGCTCCAGTTTAGTGACACCTCCCGCAACACTGACTCAATGTAATACATGATCGCCGCACGGGAAGTGTTAAGTAAATATTAGATTCTTTACATAATACTATCAAATACGAATACGACACTATTATAAAAATGGAAGTTCGTACGCAAATTTTTAATTTTCGCGGCAAGGCTGTGGCCCCAACGGCTTCTATGAAGGCTTCGTTGCCCACTCCATGAACTACTATAAGCAGAACAGTTTCGGCTTCACATTCTTCACATAGCTATAAAAATATGTATTGTTTATTGTAGATAAAAAAAAAACAGTTACCAAAAATCAGATTTATAATTTACTGTTCATTCTAGATAAAAAGACCAAGACCAAAAATCGGATTTTATTGTAACGAGCATAAAAATCTACGGCTCATTGCAATTTTTCAAATAATATAATTATTCCTTTTATTTATATATTATATATTATATACGTAGATTAAAATAATCAATATAAAAATGTTTACAATATTACTTTTAACATTTATAAGTTACAACAATGTACATACATATGTATTTATTTTTATTTGCAAATGAGCACATCTTTCGTCATTGAGACTCATAACTAAATCCAATATTTTTCCTGGATCGCTATGTTGAATGCTTTTTCGATGACTTTGTCTTCTTAATATAGACATTTGGATTGTTAATATTAAGTAATCTTTATAATTCCTATAGGTATCCACAATGTACAAAATCAAAATATTCTTTTAAATTCAACTGTTGCTATATTAACGGTAACATCATAACAGATAACAAACAAAAAGAAAATCCATAAACAAAAACATAGACAGAATAGAAAGTTTATAAATTAAATTACAATGAGTTTGTAGATAATAGTCAATACATTGTAATTATCCGAAATAAACTTATGTTATGATTATTTGAAGCAAAAATATCTTTAAACTGTAGAGTACCTATAAATAATATGAATCAAGCAGATAAATCTAACTGTGTCTATAAAAACTATAAACACTAAAGTTTTTTCCTTTTTATCTGTGGTTGGCAGTGTCAATCAAATGCTCGCATGCATAAAAACCAAAAAACAGCTGATGAGTGATGAAGTCACTTTTATATATTACAAGAAAGTACAATTTATTGCATAAATAGAATACATTATAAACTATAAAATGGCTGAAATACAAACATTGATCGAAATGGGCTTCCCGAAGGAAAGGGCGTAAGTAATCTCACTATTGAGGATTGTTTGGACATAAAAGTGTAGGTTATAACGTACTTATCGGTTTATAGGGAAAAAGCGTTGGCTGTAACGAATTATAAGGGTGTGGAGCCGGCTATGGAGTGGCTGTTGGCGCATGCTGACGACCCACAGATGGATGTTGGGCATACAATCGCTGGTAGTTCGACTTCTACATCTGCAGCTGAAGCAACCTCCACAGAGACTGACGTTGCCGAAGATGAAGCAGCTGAAGCGAAGTCGTTTAAGTGCGACGAGTGCGGGAAACTGTTTAAAAACCAGGACGAGATGGAGTTCCATGCAGCTAAGACCAACCATAGCAGTTTTTCAGAGTCTACCGAGGAGAAGAAACCGTTATCTGAGGAAGAAAAGAAAGCACAATTAGCGCTGCTCGAGGAGAGGATGAAACAAAAGAGAAAAGAACGGGAAGAAAGAGAAAAGGTTAATTTATTAACCAATCAATTACTATGAATCACAGTCAATTAAACAGTAGGAATAGTTTTTTTCTTTTTTATGTGAGAAAACTAACAAATGATCATGCAAACCACCTGATGTTAAGTAGGCGCAGCACATAGACATCCACGTACAATCAACTAAAGTCCTATTTAAGCTTGACCGTAGATATGTTCTTACCCCTAAGGAATAAGATGGTGGCTTCACTTCAAACACACCTCTGCAACCGAAAGTCAAGTAATGTTTACGGCGGATTGTGAGGGTGACGATGGTATCTCCCCGGACTAACTATAGTATATACCTTTGAGATCATACTAATGCTCTGTTATTATATTATGTAAATATCAATTATGTTATATGTCAAAAATCTTAATATTCCAGGCGGTATCTACTTTCCTAAGTATAAACCCCAGGATGACCACATTGTATGTTTAAATTATATGGATATAACAGAAATTATTTTCTAAAACCTAACCTACCTACTTTTCCATAATTTATAACCAGTAGGAGTGATTTTACTAGATAACAAGCAATATGTTTCCTGCCATATAAGATAAATTTGCTACACACATTAAAAATATATACCATTATACATACTGCCACTTATACATGTGTTATGCATATTCCACACTTCCTCCTACATAAGATTATAATATAAAAATCACTTGTATCTTTTTTGTTCATATTTAAGTTATTTCTGGCCCTTCATTTCATTCAATTGAATGTATTGTACAATATTACTATGTACATCTTTGTGCTCTATACTTGTTACTTGTCTACTACTCTGTAGAAAAGGTAAGTGTTAAAGTATGTCATATGCCTGCCTTTTGGTCACCACTCTTACATTTGTTTTATTATATTTTTTGGTTTTAATTACCTTTTATGGTGTACAAAAGCACATTTGATTGATTGATAAGATGCTGTGGACAGTAAAAATATACAACACATATATGTTTCGGCCCTAAATAATTGATTGAATCAATTAATTCCATGATGGGTTATAGTTAACATCAATACTTAATAGTGTTATGATTGTATTTTGAAGAATTAAGGTAATAGGCTCACTTTTAAATGTATTTATAGATCGAATAGTATTAATTTTATTCTTAGTGTTGTATTTTGATGTTACAACTCTGAAAAACTATGTTGGATGCCCCACATGTAGATGTACTCAGTAAATTCGATTTATTAACTTGTCTCTAAAATACTTTTAGGCAGAAGCATTGGAACGGGAACGTCTTCGCATCAAATCTGGTAAAGACATGCAGGATGCTAGGTTGCGGCTCCAAGAACAGGAAATGCAGAAGCTTGTTGAGCAAAGACGGAGGGAGAAAATTGAAGATCAGAAAGCCAGAGAGAGGGTTAGAGCACAGATAGAAGCAGATAAGCAAGCTAGAAAGTGAGTTTTTGTTATTGTTTAAAAAACCTTTCTTGACTTGACTGGGTAACTGGGCTTGTATACCCAAATTTTACATTTTCCAATGAAGCAAACTGGTAGCTATCATTCTGAAATTGATGCCAGTCTGCATTATTTTTTCCGATATCTTAGCAATTATTTTCTATTTTCAAACAATTTACACAATATTACAATTAACTATACACCTAGATTACGAATTTACGAATGAATTTGTCTATTGTCGATAACCAATTTGAAAGAAAGAAAGAAAAATCGGTGAAAGAAAGAAAAAATTATTCGCTGCATATATAAAAAAGAAAATAGTACTATGCAATATAACATGCATACATAACTACTTAATACGTACATATAACAAGAATTCTTTGTGGTCGTCATTTGGTATACTTTGAGCTGAGTTTAAAGACACAGTTGAACAAATTTGTTTATAAAATGATTTAAGTAATTAAATGAAAGCAATTTATCATACAGCCCAACTGATATTAGACACCACAGATGCATTACATCTCCTAAGGTCTATGATAAAATGCCTTATGAAACTGAATTTGCCACGTTGAAAATTTAAATAAACTTTTTTCACTTCCAGGTTAGCAGCATCTGGGCAGAAAGCCCCTCCAGAGCCGGTCCCCGCGCCTGTACCTCAGCCTCCAACTTCCCCTGCACCGAAGGTTGCGTACGATCAAGCCCGCATACAATTAAGACTACCGGACGGCAAGTCTTTGACTCACACATTTGGAGCAAAGGAACAGTTAGCTGCAGTCAGGTGAAGGATTTTTTTTTATCAAACTAAAGGAGAAAAGCATACAAATTATTTGACAGATACTAGGTATAAATAACCTAGTATCTGTCAAGTAATAAGTATAATCAATTATTCATACACAGAACAAGAGTCGGCTTTATGATGAATAACCTTGTACATGGCAGATACTAACATCAGCATTTGCAATCAGATGCCCCATATAGTCAGTTGCTACTATGCTCACATAAACAATTTGGACTATTTCTAGGTTATAGCTGATGTAATTAACCATTTAAGCTTTTTATAGTTATAGAACTAATATTTTTATATTATTACAGATTTTTTGATTTTATTTTTGATGTTATATATACTTTTTGGGTACGTTATGATATATCAGTTTATTTTTACGGGAGATGCAGTTGTGCGTGCTGGTGTAACACATAATTTATTATTTGTAATATTTACTTTCGTCTATTGGACTTTTACTCTGTTCAAAACTGTATGTTTATGTAAAATAATGTAATAAATACTCAATACAAAATTTAATTTCTTATGTGGGTACATAAGTACACAGGCTTTTTAATTACTTTTTTGATGACTATTAACAATATTTATTTCAGATTGTTTTTAGAAATGAATAGTCAAGAATATGGTCACTACCCAAACATAAAGTTGATGACAACCTTCCCTAAGAAAATATTTACCAGTGATGACTACGACAAACCCTTGGAATCATTAGGTAAGTATTAAAATCAATCGTCTTTTAACTAATAAAGATGTGTAAATAATATGGTTACTGGCTATGTGTAGGCAGGACCACCTTAGTCCACAGGAGTAGCAACGGTTCTACCTAACGACCATTAAACATCAGGTAGTCTTCACATCTGTCGGCTACTCTTTTAACACTGCGCTTGCGGCTTTGTACACACCAGTGTTGTACGTACAAAATTGTATGGATTACGAGTGTAGAAAAGTGCTGTATTAACGTCGACGCTGCAAGACTGGGGCGAAAATTACATCTTTATATTCATAGATAATTATATACTGAAGCTAAAAAATACAATGTTTTGCTGAATTGTCGGCGCATCTTCAGTCAGGAGAAAAGAAGTCCAGTTTAGTACCGCCTCCTGCAACGCTGACCTGATATCATATCTGAGCGCCGCAGACAGTGTTAATATAACAAAAGAATATCTTACATCATTATGGTGTAAATATTTAAAAGGACGATATTTAAAAAAGACTAAAAATAAACCTAAATAAGAGACTAAGAGTATATAAACCAGTATTTTATTGTCTCAAAATTAAATAAATAAATAAAAAAATAAATTTCATTTTCAGGGCTGGTGCCTTCTGCAGTAATCATGGTTTCAAAGGGGCAAGGTATATGATTGCTAACCTCACAAAAACTAGGGTAATAAGGTGAATGTTTGTCCGAGTGTTACACAAAATGATATCTGTCTGCAAAGCCAGCCACCACAGACAGCGCATCTGGGTTTTTTTGAAAATTTAATCTGTTTCAATTGTATTTTACAATAAGCAAGATATCCACAGCCATCCATTGATACATAAAGTCACTTTTAAGATTAAATATCTAATGACTAAACAAAGTTGCCGACACGTGGTAAAATATAGTTTTAACAGGGGGGGGGGGTCCACAATCCGCAGTGCGTTTCGGTTGAAAATGCCGGCAACACTTTGAAGCGAGGTGACCGTCTGTCCTCAGGAGTAGTCACGCATCTACATACAACCTCGAAAAGGAAATCAATCCTGTTTACGTTTGTATGTGGATGTCTGGGCTGCAGCGACTACTTATCATCAGGTGATCTGCACGATCGTTTGTTACTGTTTTCATATAAAAATAAACTGCATGCCTTAAATATACACATATTTCACGTATACACCTATTTGATTTATATTCTGAAGAATATTCAAATGTTTCACATTAGTTCATTTTGTTTTTTTATTATGAAAATCGGAAGCCCGGCTACAGGTAACGCATGTACAATTACAATACAATTTTACAAGTAAATAATATATTTACATGTTGGTTTTAATTGATTTTTCTATTCATTGTATGTCATTCCATATCAAATAACGCGTGCTTTAAATTATGGCACAACTATTTAATTTTTAATACGTCAAATATTATCAATGTCTCCGGGTACCGTGATTTAGGTACGGTGGATCCGTAAAAAAAATAGTGTTTAAATTCCGTGTAATTTCTGGTATTACAATATTAAGAAACAAATGGAGTATGATTCAGATAATAATGTTAAAGTATAACATCGGAATCTGACGTGCAGCGCGCCATTTTTTTTTTTCATATATCCTTATTAAGCCTGACATCAACAGTTTTTGCCATGTCTTTTGTATTATGAAGTGAAAATATTTCCTTTTATTTTAGTCCAGTTTTTTTAATTAATAGTATTATTCTATTACCTCGGCAGTACATTATACCGTACAAGGAAATACCGGATATTATTGACATAGACAACGCAGCGGTGCTTCTTGCTTCCACGTTATATAGCAAAATATACTACCTTATATAGAATAGCAATATGGCAAGACTGTTATTGAAATATTCCTATTGGTACCTAATTTTATTAGTGTTTAAAAATTTAAATATTTGCTTAACGATTCAAATTTTCCAACTATTTTTTTGGGTTATCCATGTTTAATGTAATATGCTATAATGTGAAAATGGGGAAAAAACGCAATCGTATATCCTAATACAACTTGAACTTTCCAAAGTAAGAAGTCTCATTAGTAAGAGAGGTCTATTAAAATCGTTTAATTAACTTCTTTTATTTTAATTGAATGTAATAATTCTTTATTTTTTTAAATTATACATGTTCCATAAAAATATTGTGATTTTTCTTAAATTACTTTTAAGTGACGAAAAAATTGATATCGTTTGTATTGAAATGGACGACATTCGTTGAATATCGATAAAACCCTTTTGTGTAATAAACTTGTGTCAATAATGTTTTTCAAGTCTTGCGTTTTATTTCTAATCTGATCATTTTGCCTTTTCCTATTTAACACTCCCTGCAGGTTACAAAACTTGTGTAATACGCGGCAAGACGCGCTTGTGGCTTGGACACATTTGTGGTATACGTACAACTCTGTATGGATTACGGGTGAACAGATGCTCTGTTTACATCGGCGCTATAAGACGGGGGGAGGGGAGGCACATTACGTCTATTCGTAAATGATACACAGATGAACTGGAAACTGGAATATTTATTTTTTATTTATTTTAGGTTTATTCGGGCAATAAACAGCACAGTTAAATATTTATATAAGACACAAATTATATGTAATTTTCAAAACAATTTCCACTATATTTGTGTAGACTGAAGATGCGTTGACAATCCTGCGTATCATCTACGAATACAGACTTATGTCCGCCAGCATTCTTGTAGCGCCGACGGAAACAGTTCTTTTGTTCGCCAGTAATCCATACAATATTTTTACGTACAACACAGGATACAAGCTGTAACTGTTGCATTAACACTTTTCCTGCGATGTACATTGCTGCTGTATGTATATTGCGCAGCACATCGCGCTTGCAGCTTGTACATAGCTGTAGTGTTCATAAAAAAATATACAAGCTGACGGGCGAACACAAGTATTGTATTTACGTAAGCGCTACAAGACCGCGGGCGGACACAATGCCTATGTATTGGTAGAAGCTACACGGACGCTGCCAAACAACAGATTTGTGAATGTTCGGCGCATCTCGTCTAGAGAAAAGTTCTCCGGTCGAGTATCGTCAAGCAACGTTGACTTGATGTAAATGTGAGCGTCGCAGACAATGTTAATATCAGATGGCATGCACTCTCGTTTGCAACATAGAAAGTACATTTCTAGAACTATTACAAACAACTACTTATATCCGTACATATAACAAGAAAGAAAAAAAGTGACGATAGGGGTTGCAGTAAAAGACCAATTAAAAAAAAACTTTATTTGATCATGATAAATAAAAAACAGCATCTTATCACTTGAATATAAGTACATGACAATACTTTTAGCCAATATTTACTAAAACCAACATATAATATACATTACATAGAGCATCAAGAATAGAAAAAAATAAACAAAGTAGCCAAGAGCTAGTGTAGTACTAGCTAATATAGTAATATAGCTAATGAAGCTAAAGTAGTACTAAATTTTGCTCACTTTATTTAGTCCTATACCAACATTTGGAGCAAATTAAAAAAAATGGTAAAAAAATAAAAAAAATCTAAAGGCGTAACCCTTAGATGTGGTATTCCAAAATTCTAATAAGCAAGCATGTTGGGTTAATCAGTTACCTAAATTTTTAAGTACCACACATAAGATAGATTTGTATATACATTAATAGGGAAGTTATCAATAACGGCCAAACAAAAACATTACATAGGTAGAGTATAAGTAAAAAAACATATTGGACAAAAAATCAACATATTAGTTTATGTATACAGGAGAAGAGTCATAAATAAGTTGGTACATAAAAACTTTATCGAGCTTTATTAAGCTGAACATAACAGGGGTAAGTGAGAGTCTTTATTTATATGAGAACCTAAACGTTGCATCTCTAGAATAATTGTGTCCTAACCAATAAATTCTAATTTTGGGCAAAGCAAAATAAATATGTGTATGTATATATTTTTTTATGAAAAAAAAATTGGGTGTACCTTTGGAATATTGTCACTATTTAACTCTTATATCAAAATCAAAATCAAAATATTTTTATTCAAAGTAGATTCTTTACAGAATTCTTTTTGAACGTCAATAAACTAC
>DWON01010190.1:0-10931 GCA_018251015.1 Phocides pigmalion okeechobee
CATGAACAATTTTAACGGTCATACATTTACACTGTACAACTGTGCATAAATGGAACCAGTTGAATTGTTTGTGGTGTCCGTCAAATCATTAAGGCGGGGGGGGGGGGGATTTGTTGACACGTGCTACTGATATCAATGATCACTAAAATGATAATGATTTATATGAAACAAATAGTGATCACTACAGTGATCGTGATCTGTATAAAAAAGATTTTGAGAAATGTGAAATAGAGATTCCCTTTAATATACATTTTGTAACAGATCACATTTAAGTGCACTTTTGGACAAATAATTATGGCGGCGTGCTGAAACCTAAGGTTTTTTTGCGTTGCATATAAAAAATTCATCTTAAATCGTGTACAAATACGATTTTGTACCCGTAAACGACTTTACATTTTGTACCCGTAAACGACTTTACATTTTGTACCCGTAAACGTCTTTACATTTTAATTTCATTATTTTCATCACAATATTGTATTTTAATCTTAGCCATTTAAGTACCCGTTAACGGGTAAAAAAGCTAAAGCAATTTTATTAGTACTGCCTTTATGGAGCTCATTTTTAAAGTCAATATAATTACATCCAGTCAATTTAGCCGTATTGTCCTCAGGAACGCTTTGTCCTTTCGTGTCTATGGTTTAAAAATTAATACCACAATGTAATTAAGGAATTTTATTCTTATAAAAAACTAGCTTTTATCCCTTGTGTTTCTCGCGTTTCAATATTATGATTCATTAAATTTTCAAAGATAGGAGAACTATAGTTCGACCGGGGAGGCATCACCGCCGCTCTCATAATCCGCCGTAAAACATTACTTGTGTTTCGTTTGCATGCTCGTTTGTTACACTTCTCACATAAAAAATCCAATAAATTACGCTGTTCAGATACATTTGATAGGTGTTAGAATATAGTTCGACCGGGGAGATACTACCGCCTTCTTCATAATCCACCCTGAACCTTTTTGTATTTCGTTTGAAGAGTTTACCGGCTACACTTAAAACAAGGCAACCGTCTAAATCTTTAAGAGTATCGCATTTAAGGCGATTTATTTAAAAATTTTGATCGATTCTAACTATTAAATATAGTACGAAATACTGTTAGAGAATGCTCAAGTCAACTATAATTGCAGCAACAAGAAATAATCACATTAAAAAGAATAGAAAATTGTATGTCTCGAAATGTGAAACTATCATCGCAAATAGACGATATGTCCATATATAGCAAAAGGAAATTTGATATAAAAATAATCTAATATAACTTGGTAACTTCGAGAAATCAGAAACGAAATTCAAAGAAGTCAGAAACCGAATAGGACAACTGGTCCGAGTACTTTTCGTAACAATGAGTAATAATAACTTAACCCTTTTACTGCAGCGCTTATACGTACATTATATGAACATGAACATCGAGGCAGCGCTGCGGGAGGCGGCCTTAAACCGGAGTTGTTTTCTCGAGACTGGAGATGCGCCGGAAATTCACAGACAATTGTATTTTTAGCATCCGTGTAGTACCCACGAATACACAGTCTTTGTTTCCGCCCGCAGTATTGTAGCGCCGACATAAATACAGCACTTGTGTTCGTCCGTAATCCATACAGACTTGTAGGTACACAAAAGGTCTATAAGCCGTAAGCGCTTTACATATGTTTTTTATGTGAGAAGAGTAGCAAACGAGCATGCAAACCACCGGTCAAGTAGTCGCAGCCCGTAGACATCCACGTACAACCACAAACACGACTGAAATCCTATATGATCTCGAACGCAGATGCGTTGCTACTCCTGAGGACTAAGATGGTTGCCTCGCTTCGAATTGTAGGCGGCAACTGTACCTCTCCAACCGAAACACAAATAATGCTTCACGACGGACTATGAAGGCGGTGGTACCTCCCCGGTTGAACTATAGTTCTCCCACCTTTTATACCCAGCAATTTTGTATCCCGCAGGGAAAATGTTAATACCAAAGTTAATTATTAAACTAACATAAACACGTTCGAAGTAAACATTTCAGTTACTGGCCAAAGTAATTCGTAACACAAATGAGTTTTTCTGAAGCTACAACAAAGTTTCTGTTTGATTAATGTTTTACCCGTGAAATGTAAAATGGACTTAGATTAATTGGAGTATTTACACTGTGGTCTTGTCCAATATATATTATTATGTCTTACTGTGTATCAAACGCGATGTATATGTAGCGATGATTATTATGTGAGAAGAGTTGCAAACGAGCATGCAAACCTCCTGACGTTAAGTAGTCGCAGCCCATAGACATCCATGTACAACCACAAACACGACCAAAATCCTATCTGAGCTCGAATGTGGATGCGTTGCTTCTCATGAGGACTAAGATGGTCGCCTCGCTTCAAAGTGTAGCCGACAACCGCATTTTTCTAACTGGAACATAAGTAATGTTTTACAGCGGATTATGAAGGCAGCGGTGGTACCTTCACGGTCGAATATAATTCTTCCACCTTAAGATGAAGTTAAATGAAGATATTTTGTGATTCAAAGCATTGCAGAAGTAAGGGCCGCAAATATGGGATTAAAGGTGGGGGAACTGTAGTTCGACAATGGAGGTACCACCGCCGCCTACGTAATCCACCGTAAAGCATTAATTGTGTTTCGGTTGGACAAGTGCGGTTAGCGGCTGCACTCTGAAGTTAGGCGACCATCTTAGTCCTCAGGAGTAGCAACGTATATATACGTAATCACAATTCAATATTTGTTAGCAGACGTGTTTTCGAACTCTGAAATTATGTACTAATTATAATGATTTAGCAGTAATTTCGTATTTGCTCCGCTAAGCTTTGAAATCTGTGGCGTCTGCCTTTTACGTAATCTACCGTGAACAATTTTTGTCTTTCTTGGAGTAGTGTGCATAAGTAGAATCGCATCTATGTACGATTTCAGATAGGAATTTAGTTATTTGAGTTTGTATATGCATGTCCGTAGAACTGTAGCGACTACTTAACAGAGTTTTTAGTAGTCTACAAAATAACTATCCATCCACAATTTTTTGTAAAACCTTATGTGAGTAATTAATAATAGATATAGTACACACATCAGAATCTATCTAAGCCTTTGAAACCAGTACCATTTAAATTTGACTCCAACTTTAGATCAATACATCGCTTCTTTGCTTCAATAACGTGTTATTTCAAAAACACAATTTTACAGTAGAGCATTTTTTTTACTTACATAAAATTATTTTACTTAATTGTGTATTTTTTAACGTTTATTGTAGATTACGTACAAAAATTTAACACCTTAGCTATCTCAAATCAAATACGGAGATTTCAATTATCAAATAAAATAAAAAAATTGAGTTTCCAACTTGTCACGTTATTGAAGCAAAGAAGCGATATGTATTCCAATATAAAAATACAGACTTGAGCAGACATAAAGACAAGCTTTACATTACTAGGTATTTGCTTATTTACCAGAGTGATAACCATTCGTCATGCTATTTGATATTTAGTTAATGTTTAGCTAATAGTTAAAAGAAATATTTATTATATACGAGTTAATTGCAAAAATAAAAAATAATTACTTTTTATTGCAAACATCCTTTGGGAAAGCAATTAACTAATTTGTAATTAAATCTATTTGAACATTTTTTTTATATTTAGAGATATATAAGTTTTTCGCATTTGTTTTGTATTGTATCTGCAGAACTTCTTTCTGAAATAGCTTATAACCTTTAAGCGATTATACTAACATATGTAATTATCCAAAGGCGAGAACGAAGGCGGGTTGCCGTGTCTGGTGTTCGTGCACGGCGAGTCTTACGAGTGGAGCTCGGGCAACGCGTACGATGGCACCGCGCTCGCCGCGCACGGGAACATCATCGTAGTCACTATTAACTTTAGGTTAGGTGTACTGGGTAAGTAAAAAAAGAATAAATATTTAACAATTTGCCGATTTCTCATCCTATAGGGTTCACTTTACAGAGCCCACTTTATAGAGTAATTAGTGACCTGGCCCAGCTTCGCTGGGGTAATAGGGTATTGCTTATATTATTTTACTTTTATACATGCATCCAGCCATAACCTAGTTGCGCAAACTAACAATTAGAAACATCTATTACGAACGATGACTAAATTACTTTACAGAATTTAACTATTTAATTTCTCGCCCTATGTATAAAAAAACTTGACTTATTATGCACCAAAACCTTCATCAGGATTCATTCTACCTGTTTTGAAAACTATGAGAATTTTTTTTGAGTTTATCGCGAACAGACAGACAGACGCGACGGGGGACTTTGTTTTACAATATTTATAGATGCTTCATATACATACATGAAATAAGGGAAAAGAGGGCTCTAGGATATTTGTTCTCATTGAAAACGCGCCTCCAGTGACTTGTCCTACAACTACTCGTATTTGTGTATATTAAGCACACGATCTTTTTCGTGTATGTGACAAAAATAAATAATTGACTGTTATAATATGTCAATGCGCTTATACTGTATACTTCGTCATTTAATTTTAACGATATAGTAAATGCTCTAATAATTCATATTAAATGTTAATTCCAATTGCTAAATATGGATATATGTACAAATGAATTGCGGCAATTCTTTAGTTGTTAGATGTATCTTCATTTGTTTTGTATGTATTTGTATATAGGAAAAAACTATTTCACAGTTTTAAATGATTAAACCTGCGGTTTTTAATTCTATTCGATTATGGAATCTTCAAATGATATATTTTTAAGATCTAAATTGTTATAACAAAATCAATACAGTAATAGTTGATTGTGCTGACCTACTCGCTATTTTGTGTGAACACCATTTTTTTTTAAATCGTAAAGACGTTGAGAATTTAGACGATTCCATGTTACTTTTAATTTAATACTTGGTCATTATATAAATATAGCTTAACTACATATACTTCAACTCTGTCTCTAGAGTTTTGTGTGGATCGAATCGAATACAGCGAAAATATTTTTATATTATTTCCTACATTCAAATGTGCTGGTAATCTTATTTGAATAAAGAGCACGCCGTAATATGCGGCGAACAATTATAGTTCAATATACGTACAAAATATTCCAATGAATTGACCTATATAATCTTCTTATATATAAAAATGAATGCTGTATGTCCTTTATAAACTCGTAAACTATGCATTTGATCATGCGATGATCTTTAGCAAAGTTGTTGTGCATGAGCCCACGAAGGTTTCTGAGTTGATACGACCAATTTTCGTCAGAAAAAATCAATAAAATGAATTGAATTTTTGTGTAATGTCTTTCCTTCAAATTTATTTTAATTGGTAGCGTAGCAACGCGCGTAGGGTACAGCTAGTAATAAATGAAATATTTATGTTTATTTTTGATATCAGTTAAAAATAAATGATAACAATGTTATGTTTTACGTAGGTTTTTTAAAGACTGGTGCTAAGGGTTCAGCGCAGGGTAACTTCGGTCTCATGGATCTAGTAGCGGGGCTGCACTGGTTGCGAGAGAATCTTCCGGCCTTTGGTGGCAACCCAGAGAAGGTCACGCTGATGGGTCATGGAACAGGCGCAGCCCTGGCAAACTTCCTCGCTGTATCTCCGGTTGCAAGAGGTATTATAAAATTTGTTTATTATGCCTATAACTTAAATATTACTGTTGGAATATAATTATACGTATTTAATTCAAATTTATTTTAAAGTTTCGGTAAATTATTCAATAGCAATAAGTGACAAATTTCCAGATTGTTCATTACAGATGTATAAAAATAGATATCTTGTGTACATTTTACATATAGTTTTTCGTATTAGAGTAGATTCCATTTATTATGAATTTTCAATTTCTTAATATACATAGGTACATGTACTAGTATAGTCAATATCAAGTAGCGTCAGTCATTGCAACGCTGGCTAATAAATAACATAGAGCTTAATATCTTAAAGTTTAGTGTTACAATTTCAGAACTTCACGAAAATGGTGTAATATTTCACGGCACTCTATTACAACCGTCATTGTACAAAGACGGCCGTGGCCGCTACCACCAGCCTTTCAGGAGTGACGTATGGGCCAGCTATTGTTCGTAATTAGACCGTTCGCTGCCAGATTTCGTTATATTTTCACATTTCGCTCGCTTAGATCTTTGCGTAATGAGATTATAATGGCCACATTTTGAATGCATTAAAGTATTGTTCTCTCCGACCGCATGAAATAATTAGGTTGTTATAATTGTATAAAAATTGCTCTAAAAAGATAAAAAGATTACGGATTCTGTTGCTGCTTCTTCCTCAAAGCGATACATGTTACAGGAATTTTGAAAATAATCTAATTAGAGTGTAAATATTTCGAGCTTTTAATGTCTGTTGAGGCAAAGCCGGTTTCTTTTAATAAGAAGGAAGGACGATAAACCAATAATTTCATATAGTATGGCTGTACTCCGAATGATTTGCGAAGTAATATATGAATTTGAATGAATTTATAATATTGAATTTCGAAATAATTAATCTTTTACAATAAATAGAAATGAAGCCCTGGAAGGGGAAATCATTGTGTAGTAAATCATTTCTACTTTTTCATTTATGGCAATGTATTTATGGTAATGGTTTCGTAGTATTTTTATCATGTTTAATGGCTAAGTTTAGGATTTTGGTTTAATTTCAATAGGTACCTGACATCACATTTATTGTATATTATATATAAAAGATACAGTGAACGTAAAAATGCAAAGCAAACATTTTCCTTACAAGATTGTACCTTTTATCATCTTAGTGTTGCTCCATCGAAGAAGCGAATGAAATTAGGTTATTTGTTTCAGAACTACTGAGGCGCGTCATCTTGTTAAGCGGATCGGGTCTAAGCTCATGGGCTTTGCAAAGGGAGCCACTGACAGTAAAAAGAAAGGTAGGTAAAGGCAAATTAACGGCATATTGAGTACCAATTTGGAAGGAGTTGCTAGAAATCATTTTAGTAAACTTTCTTTTGTCGACTTCTTTGTTACCCTCGTCCACTTTTACGGTCCATTCGTTAGTGGTTCGCGTATTCCAGCTTATGCTTAGATAATGTTTAATGAAAATACAAATGCTGAACGTAAACTTGTAAGTATTTTTATGATTATATTTATTTTATTCATATTATCCTTGGAGATGCAAGTTTTTTAGCTACTAGAACTTTATTTTAAGTGTTAGGCGCACCTAATAGTTTCATTAGAAAAAGTTACTAATTTAGTATTGACCTTTAATTATAAATTAAATAGACGCGCATAATGTTAAGTACACAAACCCACAGACTCAGAATAGAAGTTTAAACTCATCATATATATCTTCGCCTGGCCGGAAAAGGAACGGAACGCTTTGTGTGACGGACTGGTGCTCGTATGTAACTATTCAGTAACACAGGTCGTTAAATATATTATTTGCTTTTGTATCTACATACATGATAAGGACTTGTAATCCTATCAGAGGTTAAAAAAATAATGCTATTAAAGGAAAAAATGAAAATCTGAAATTGTGATTGTTCATGTTTAACTTATATCTCGAACATATGAAGAAATAAGCCATCTTACATCTACTCGTTCACCGACTCTGCATACATAGCGGATTTCTTCAAACAAAGAGCACTACTTGAAAACTACTTACAAAATTAAACGCAACTTAGTAGGTACGCCGGCGTTTTCGAGTATTTAATGTTAGGGTTTAACTTTAGACAAGTGCGCGGATCCGAGACTCGTGTAAGACCAAACTTACCGTGACTTAACACCATCTTATATGTCTTTGACTTAGTCTAATGGCTTACTATTTTTGTAACATAACATTACGTGTTTATTACGTAAAAAGTAAAAATGATAATTTCTAACTATAAAAATAATCTTTACTACTAAATACTACTACTGCTACTAATTATCTGAAATAAACATAGCAATAGCCAGCTCAGTCTGTTAAATACTATGGTAGGTAAATAATTAAAAAACTACATATGTTGCCATTGTGAAATCTCAAATATTCTTTTACCTGATGTTATGCAGATATTTTCTACGTCAAAATTTATATCCACCTTCAAATAGGACAGGAGGCTTAATTTTATTTGAGCAAGCGTGCATTTCTAGCTTGCTAAGTTTTTTAGAGTTTAATCCCTATTCTTCTCTCTATCCTCTTTTTGCTTTCCTTCAATTTGACACATCAGAATAAAATTGTGCAAATATTGCTATTATAACATGAAATACGAAAGGGGCTTTAGCTTTATTGTGAAGTTCTTCCATCTTTGATAGTTATGTTTTGTAGGTAGCGGAGCAGACCGGGTGTCACGGGGACCTATTAGAAGACGACTTGGCACCGTGCTTGCGAAACAAGCCACTCGTCGAACTTCTCGCCGTACGGATCGGAACGCCGCGCTTCCTACCTGGCTTTGCGCCCTTCGTTGATGGCACTGTCATAGTAACTCCTTCCTCGGTAAGTTTTATTCCTAACAATATAATCACTCTTTTTGTTGGTCCTTTTTCTTAGTGTTACAGACATTTTTTTAAGTAAGTTTTATGCCTAGCTTTATTATAATTGTTTTTTCGTTGCAGTACTGTAGTCTACGTTACTTACCATAGTCTTTAAGTTTCGTTTCTGGAATTATCATCTCTCCTTACTCAACGAGTTTTATTTATTTTTGACATTACCATTATTCCTCTTTCTTTGAATGTTTTTTACTATTTGTGTTATTCAGACTTCCTTAAAATTTGGATTAAGTAACTAAACGTAAACAAGTAGTCTTTTTTTTTTCGTTTTCCTTTGTTTCCTTTCCTAGCAACATGGTCTTCTATGGAGATTTTCATCTATTGGCAACATTCTTTTTTGGACTTTTCCGGATCTATTTTATTTAATATTTTTAATAAAGGTATAAGGATCGTTTACGTCGCATGGAATATCTATTAGGTCCATTTGACAATAGTGCTGATGTGTCGAGTGTTGCAGGCACCGCCGCCAACAGACAGCTCGCGGCTGGGTGCAGGCGCTGCCGCCGTGGCATCCGCCGCGGGACACGAGCTCGCGGACTTCTCACACCGAGAGCTGCTCTTTGGTCTCACTACTACTGGTAACAACCTATTGTATCTCTGCTTTATGTTTGTTTTCGTTGTTGGGAAATATGGATTTAGTATCTAAACGGCTCACTTACATATTTGGCGACCTTCTTAATCCTTAGGATAATTGCAACGCATCTGTGATCGACTTCAAATACGATTCTTATTGTTAATGGGTTAGTTGCAGATTACGGGCGGTAATAACTAATAGTCATCAGATGGACGGCTTGTTCGTTTGCTACTTTTTTCTGTGAAAAAACAAAAACAAAGGCAACATAGTATGTAAAAATATGACACCTAAAAATTTCTATTATTAATTTTATACATAATTTTCTTAGAAAGTCTACTAGTTATCCTCAGCACCGAAAGTATTTCAATACATTAACAAATAGTCTGGTTTTGTTTATTTACATATTATTAGGTCCCTTAACTTCATATAAGCAACAGTAAAAATATTAAAAAATATCTTAAATTGCAATAATACAAGATTATGAGGTTTTAGACGAACTCAATATCGGTCATCGAACGAACATCCCTATCTGCAGCAGTGTTGCTTATTCTGTTCTTCTAGTCCAAGAGCATTAACATATTTTCCTATACTTTAATATTATATATGTCTTTATTAAAATATATTAACCTACTACACTAAGACAGGTATAAATATAAAAGTGGGCATAAAAAGCTTATATGTTCATCATCTAAAGAACCATCCTGCCGGTCGGAGTTCGTTTCAACAAAGTAGCAATCACTACAATGTAATTTTCCGTGAGAAGATTACTATCTAATCTTTACAAGCTCGTTAACTTTGGGACTAGCGCAGACTGGGCGGACTATTTTATGGTAATAACAGTATCAGTGATCGGTAAGCTATAATGCGAAAGGGTTGAAAGTATTATACGACTAACGGCTACGCAAACAAATAGACTTGCTTAGCCCACGAAATTGTGATAGAGTATGTAATATGCACGTTGGTAGAAGGTACAAAGCGCTATTATTTCAGAAATCATGCAAAGTGTCCACAAGTAAATATTTGTTACAAGGCATATATTTATTTAAGTGAACGTCACTAGAATATCCAATAATATTAAAAGCAAAAATTCCATTCTCCTAATAGGCCCGCCGTCAAAAGAATTTTATATCTGAGGTAATGAATTAAAAATGATAGAATGAATTAAGCAAGATTATCTTGTCATCAGTTAAGTATCCAGAAGCTACAGAATTTCATAATAGGTACGTCACAAAAACGTGTCGAGTAATTTCCTTTTTGAGATATTAAAATATTGGCGTTTACTCCGAGGCGACGATGCAAAAAACGCGGAGACATTTAGCAGAACACCGTACTTTTTAATTAAATAAATGTGAATGCGGCAGTGGGAGCTCATAAATTTATGCAAATGAATGACGTGCCATTACTTGCAGAATCTTACTTGGAATTCAACGCCCAAGACTTGGAGTTCGGTTTCAACGAGAGCCGGCGGGATCGCATTCTGCGCACCTTCGTCCGCAACGTGTACTACTACCATCTCAACGAGATATACTCTACGCTCAAGAACGAGTACACCGACTGGGACAAGCCCGTGCAGAACCCGCTCAGCGTGCGTGACGCCACGCTCGAGGTAAATATGCTTTCTTTTACATACATTTCTTTAAAACGAGCTTCACGACAAATCATACGTTAAAACGGCTTTTCTAATTTTGTTTAGCATATTTTTATATATAACTATGTATATTTGCATACATAACTATTCCTCCTTCCCTATCCTAACTACATATAATATAAAAGTAAAACATACTTTGTAAGTTTTCAGTTTGTATTTCTTTAACTGTAAATTGAACATAGAGTGTTCAATCCTTGTTAATATGTTGGTGGGTAGAACAAAATAATCCGCCAGCGTTGTCTTTTAATGTCGCGTCTA
>DWON01010191.1:0-10930 GCA_018251015.1 Phocides pigmalion okeechobee
GAGGTGTGGTTGCCAGATACACATTATTGGAGGCGACCATCTTAGTCCTCAAGAGTAGGAACGCATCCGCGTCCACCCTTAAATAAAACATCTGTTCTATTTAAGATACGAAGCTTGTACGTATTGTTAATTAATTAATTATTTTTTTATGTGTGAAGAGTAGCAAACGAGCATGCAAACCACCTGAACAATGTACAATCACAAATAAGACTGAAATCCTATCTGAGCTCGAACATTGATGCTTTGCTACTCCTGCGGACTAAGATGGTCGCCTCGTTTCAAAGTGTAGGCAACAACTGCAACTCTCCAACCGAAACACAAATAATGCTTTTCAGCGGATTATGAGGGCTGCGGTGGTACTTCCCCGGTCGAACTATAGTTCTCCCTCCTTTACTTTTAAAAATTATTATATATTTTTTTATTGTTATTCATACAAAAATGGAAGATTGACTAACAAAAACAAATTATTTTTGTTAGTCACTAAAATTATGAAATATTCACACTTATGATGATTACACAATGAATTAAAATAATGGATACCAATATGAAAGATACATTTCTTGTGTGGCAATTTTCTTCATTTTATTATCTATCTATCTTTAACTATAAATACCGTTATTATTTAAGTGCCTAGTTAACAATAATATATTTATTTCTAGAGAATTGAGACTTTAGTTTTCCTAAATTTTAGAAACGTGATCCACATTCTAGGAAATGAAAAAAAAGACATAACAGTTGACATACCACATCATTTGACAATGACAGTTGACTTCGTAACAGAAATTTAAAATAAAATAGAAATAAACATTTAACTTTCAGTGTAAAGTATTAAAAAATGTGTTTTAGTTTTCGCCATTGTAGTTCCCTTTAAATACATAAGTTCAGCTTGTAAATGCAAATTTGTATAATATGAATCCAGTGAAATATTTAATTAAAGACCTATCAAACAAACGTACACCATTCGACGTATGGTTACAGGGGACCGTTGAAAGTTCTACAAATAACGAAATAATTATTTCTGATGCTACTGGCAAAGTGAAGGTTATAGGATGTAATTCTGCAGAGGTTATTGTTGGTAAATACTTAGTATATTTAGTTCTGGTTTCCAATTGCCTATCTAAAGAGTGATTAAAATAGCGTGTACTTATTATATTTGTAGATAATTTGAACTTTGTGATTCTTTTGTTTTATATTATCCGTTGCAATAACTATATCACATTGTAATATTATTGGATTGATTAATTTTTATAATTGAATACTTAGTAGGCGGTAGAACCATAATTATACCAAGGTACTACTGCCACCCTTATATGAAGCAATTATTGTGTATTTATTGGACGGTTGTGGTTGTTGGCTGTACTTATAGTAGAGGTGTCCTATTCCGTTCTCAGAAGTGTAGGTAGTGATGCATGTACATGCACCTCACATGGGTTGTATATTCTATTTAACACTTCCTGCAGCATACAACAATGCTGTGGATTAATTAGTTAAAAAGAGCTTGCGATTCCCATGTTGCACATACAAATTTATATGGATTACAGGCGAACAAAAGTACTGTGTTTACATTGGTGCTACAAGACTGCGGGTGAACATTATTTCTGTGTATTCATAAATGATACACAGATACTAAAAAATACAATATTTCAATGAATTGTCTATGTATCTTTATTCTAGAGAAATAAGCCCCAGTATAGTGCCACCTCAATGCTGACCCAATCTAATATATGAGAGTGACACTTGAAAGTGGTAATTAACATAACAAATTTCATTATTGTAATTATAACTAAATCAACACTTGCAGCGCTCACATTTATACCAGTTAGGATTGAAAACGGTGTCACTAGACAAATGGAGATCTTTTGTTGAGACTGGAGATGTGTAGATAATCCACACACCTTTTATGTTCATCTACAGGCCATGTAGCACCAAACACAGAACTTATGTTTGCCCATAAACTTGTATAGGTTTGTATGAAGAATGGTTTTAAAGGTGGTAGAGCCATTAGAGCTCGCCCAGGTCGGCACCACCGCCACCCTCATAACCCGCCGTAAAGCAACATGTTCTTCATGTATTGTGTTTCGGTTAGAGGAGGCGTGGTTGCCAAATACATATTATTGGAGGTGACTGTCTTATATCTCAAGAGTAGGAACACATCCACATCCATCCTTAAATTGACGTGGCTGTCCATGGACTACAGTGACTCCTTAACGTCAGGTGGCCTGCATGCCCGTTTCTCACTGTTTCATAATATAAAAAATCATAAATGGCTTTTTTCTTACTCTTTCATAAAAAAAAGCTGTTTGCAAGCCAAATGGGCATTATGCGAACTAAAACGACAGTTGTATTTCCCACTGTTAAAATCACAAACGGATACATTATCTTTGGGTAATTCTAACAGTATAAGTAACACAGGCCAATCCAACATGGCTCAGACTGCAGAATTTTCCAATGCATACTTTTTTTTATGTGAGAAGAGTAGCAAACAAGCCTGCGATCCATCTGATGTTAAGTAGTTGCAGCCCATATACATCCACATACAACCTCAAACACAACTGAAATCTTGTATGAGTTCGAAAATAGAAATGTTGCTATTCCTGAGGACTAAGATGGTTGCCTCGCTTCAAATTGTAGTCAGCAACCACACCTCTCCAATTGAAACACAAGTATTGCTTTACGGCGGATTATAAGGGCAGCGGTGGTACCTCCCCGGTCGAACTAGTTCTCCCACCTTTAAAATATTACTTTAAAGTATACTTATCATACTATAGCCAAATCACAAAATATCTTTTTAAATTGTAATCTATAAGTTATTCAGTTATATATGTGCTCAAAAATTGAAGAGTTTATAAGTAGGATTAATAAAAATCATTAATCCACAGGTGCATACTACTGTGTGATTGGTGTTGCAGTAAAATCAAGCAGCATGTTACCAGAAGTTACATGTATGAAGATAATTGAAGTAAATTCATATCATAAAAATTCTTGGGAACTCGAAGTGAAAGAAGCTCAGTTATTCTTACAGGGAAAATTTATGCCAAAAATATAAACAACCCATCCATAGAAAAATATTTTATTATTCCTTCACCATTCTCATCATTTAAGGTACAGACAAGGCTTCATATGTTGTATGTTGTGCTTTACATTAATGCAACATTGATATTATAGTGTAATGGTACAGTTATTAATTGAAAATGGATTGAAAAAATGGGGAATTTTAACTTTTATCTGTTTTTGCACATAACACATTATGCCCAGTCTCAATAAAATATATAATATTATAACATAATAAAAATGATATGTATTTTAAATAACAATTTTAATGTTTTGGAAGCCATAAAAAACAAAATATCTTAAAATTAATTTGCTCCCTAAAAAAAATATTCCCAATTTAATTGAAGAACATTACATATTGCTGACCCAAGCACCCATGTGATCTTAGATTTAAAGCTTATAATTTGGCACCAGTTTTAAGCAACGGCCCAAGTTTCTGTGCCAACATAATGTTGCCGCTTATTTTGAGTTTGCCTTTCATAAAGGCTGCTTGAGGGTTTAGTGTACCCGAAGCAATATCAATCAAGTCATCATCTGAGACTGTCATTGTAGTATCAGCTTTGCCACTCTTGGGCGGCCCCTGATAGACACCTGGAGTGCCTTTGAGCTCCAAAGCTGTAAATTAAAAATACACAATAATTTTAATAAGTATGTAAACCACTATTTATATAACATTTGACGTATATAACATTTGTACTTATCTACCTATCAACCATTGACTTGGGAAAACATTACAAAAAGATCTAAAAAAATTGAGACAAAATATATCACTGTAATGGTGAAACGGTTACCAGAATTAGATCAATAGTTAATGAGATTTACGCAATTAACTGGAAAGTGGAATGTACAAATTATGATGAGGAAGTGTCGGGAACATGGGCTACACACATTTAAAATTAAAAATATTGTTTAGAAGATTAAAAATAATTGGAAATTACTGTAAAACTTTTCTTACAGTATTTGTGGATGATTTGTAATAATAAAAATATAATTAAATATTTTGTTAAAGGATATTGTATACTATGATTAATAACATAATTATACTTACTCCACTGTTTTGCTGTCTTCCCATCCTTTGTGATGTTATACAGATAAACTGCTCCAATGCTCTTAGCTTTGTCTGCGTTTGCCTTGATCTCACTCTCAATCTTAGCGAACAGGGAGTCGCTCTTCAGGCTAAGAGATGACTGTTGAGCAGAAGTTGTCGATGTACCCGATGCGCTATCCTTGACAACATTTTTCAAGTCGACGTATGCACCTTAATGATAGAAAATAATTATGATAAAATAAACCAAATAATTTTAAAATGAAATATAAGTAAAATTTTCATATTAATTAATATGAAATACTGTTTGTTTAAAAATAATTCTTTATATTAGAGTGACTAAAAGTTGTATTTAGTATACAACTACCAGCTAAAAAAATATGCAATGTGTTCAAGTTAACTGTAAACAAGAGAACAAAATCCTGACAAGTTCTACTGTTTTTCTTATATTCTGTATTTACCTGTAATAACAACATTGCCAGTTTCCTTGACTTTGGTCTGGAAATGTACTCGGTTGCCCTCCAGCCACATCTCGGTGATGAGGGTGTGCCCAGGGAGGACTGGCTTCGCAAAGCGAGCCTTGAGGGCTTTAACATTTGAAGAGTTGTTGCCAGCAAACCTGTAAATTTTTATTTGATTTCATGTCTCAATCATCACATTAATTGTAATAAAAGAAACATAATGGCTGTCCAAGGACCACTCAGACTTGCAATATGAGGACACTAGAGAACCACATTATATAATTAATATTGACGTATGTGTTAACTAAAAGGTGTTCTCTTTCATTCATTTCCAAATAGTTGGGTTTGGTTTTGTAAAGAAAATTTTCAACAGACTTGCTATTAAACTTCTAAAGTAACGGCTTTTTACATTTTGAACAGATGCATCGACAGTTTTGGCTTTATTATATGCTTCTATACATAACGTTACATATAAAATAGAACATACAAACAATTTCTCCAGTCGTAATACTTACTTAGCGATCACATGTCTCACTGAGAACCCAAGAGAAGCTAATCCATGTAGAATTGGCCGTGGATGTCCACTAGCGACGGCGACGTTATTATCGATGTGGAGTGGGTTTAAATCGCCTGACAACCTGGGAAGATCATCCTGAATTAACTTACAATTCAGAACTCAAGTAAGCGAAGTTCTTACTGGACATTAACTTTCAATTGCATAAAGATCCACGCAAGTTCTAGACGCTAATTAATCCGTTTTTCTTCAATACTTTGACACAAAGTCACTTTCCTTTTTTCGGTACATTTCATTGCTTGTTATTTTATTATTTCTGTAATCCTTTGTCTTACATATTTTTATTAAGGATGATATTGTGATATCTCTTTGTATAAAAAATCATTAATTCATTTTTTATATCAGTATAGATTAGGTACAAACATCATGAAGTGAACCCGACATGAATTGCCTTATACATGATATATAATTGATTAATTCCAAATATGGTTACCACAATCACTGACGTTTTTATTAAACTTATTTTATATTATTTATTACTTTTATTAAATTTACATTTTGGTATCACCAAGATATAGGCAATGAATTACATGAACATATAAAAAGTTTAAAGCATTGATAATATTGTATATGGCTAAATTGTTGTTTTTTTTTAATATTTATCTAATAATAATTTACATTATTTTTGTTGCTCTTCTGTAAAGTTGACACTTTATCCTTTACACTATTGCTGATCATCTATAAAATTGATAATTACACCATTAAATTAGACATTTGGGTCTAAGCAATTTAATTAGTCTATTTTCTCCACCTTTACCTGTACAAAGCCGCCTGATCCTCGGAAGTACGTTGTTCCACAAAAGCATCAGGGTTCCTCTTGGGTGCCGGCTGGACACCGATGGCTGCCTTACTATCGCGAGGTCCACCGAAGCCGCCCTGACCAACCACAAATATATGTTGCTGGGTGCGGACAATCAGCTCTTTGTCCTGGTATATTTCACCTGGAGGAAATAATAAACCAATTAGTTTCTACTTTTACTTATTTTATAGTATGTGCGTCGTACAGAGGGATGCTAGATATATTTAATCCAAAGCTAGGCAGACATCTACATCATGACCCTAGGCTTGTGTTCTGGATCTGGGTCTTAGTGTACTCGTCTTCATGGCACCATGACACAGTGAAGCCTAGTGTGTGGCTATGATTGTAGTAATATTATACAAAATAAATGAAAAGTGGACTGTACACCTGGAGTTAGCCTAGGCAGCAATTGACAATGATCATATAGCTTGTAAATTCACAAATACAAATATATCTAATAAATTCAAAGGATTTTATTTACTTGTTCTATTTGTAATACAATTTCATTTTAGTTCAGTTCTTATAGTACAAAATACTTACTGTAATTTACTTTAAGTACTTCATTATATTCCACTTTGTGTATAAATTACTTTGTTACATTATTTATTTATTTTTTACTTACTGTTAACAATAGCGATGGCACTGGATCCCTTGTCTAATACATCAGTTACATAATTACGGGTTGTGAAAGAACCTTCCGTTCCCGGAAATTCTCCCAAAAATTCTATAAATTGCTCCCCGTGAAGAATCTGTAAAAATAGGAAATTCTATAATAAAAAATCGTTATAAATATATTTATATAATTTACGTGAAATTCCTGAAAAAAGTTCCTAATCGCATCAAATAATAATCAACACGATAAATATTCGTTCCATAATATTCCTCTAAAACCGTCTTAGGATTATATGTATGTATATTAGGAGGTTCCCTAGACCCCCTAAATGTAGATGAAAAAAATTCATGGAATATGTACATTTTATATAAGTCACTTGCTTGCTTGAGTTTTTTATTTATGTAATTTCTAATTGGCTGACATAGACACTACAAATTTGGCCTTTTTCTACGTGAAGCTCGAAAAACTCTTAATTTTTTTATTTTCTAGAACCTTTCAACACCTTATAAGACATAGCTGCAACTATGGAACTTACATTGGTAAAGTCGGCGTGTTTCCCGGGCGGCATAGCATTGGCCACCACCGGGGACTCCATAGACATGCCGGGCAGGATGAAGAATGTGGGTAAAGCGCCAAAATTCTCGTGCGCTTCGTACAGGAACCTCAGGTCGCTAGGATTGACCACGGATGCACCCACTAAAATAAATTTCTTTTTTACCAATCCAAAATTACACTCACACTGCAATTTACAGGATTCCTTTGAATAAAAGCATAGGGTGATTTTTCATTGAAATATTGACATTGTGCACCCCACTTTTTTTCACATTACAATTTTTTTTCTTATTTATACTTTTTTTGTTGGATTTTTTATAAAAGCGTGTTTTTTAGTTACCTTTAACTATTATTTATTTTCTTGTTTTGCATATTATTGCATTGTCATCGATGTTTGACAAGTGCAAAGATTACAATAATCAAACTTCTAGAAACCGATAAAATATAAGGTCAAAAATTCCGTTACATACAACCCAAGCATATAAAAGCGTGTTAAAAAGGGACTGGAGAAGCCATTAAGGTGGAGTTAGGTTTATCGCTTTCCATTCTAAAAGAGTACTGGGCAAGTACGGGTAGATAGTAAACCTTTGAGAGCCTTATGGTGAACTCAAGTAGGCAAGTTTCCTCACTTTATTTGCCTTAATAAAAAAAGTGTTTATTAATTTATAGTTCCCACATAACATTAGAAAATGAGAGATGCGTGGCAGGGTTCCCATCCCAGAATCCCTCGTATGAGAGTATGGAATCTTGCTAGAGCACAGTCACTACTTCATTTCATTCATCAATGAGGGTCATATGAAGAGTTTCATGCTCTATTTATTTCTACTTGTACCAAGTTCATAATAATAAAAAGGGTTATAGGTTATGTGTTGTCTGTAACTATAAACAGAGTTTAAGTTTTACTTCTGAGATATAAATTAACGTGTATTAACACAAATGTTTGAGTAATAGATAATGGATATAATGAACATAATCAGTCACGGAATGTATAACAAAACAGACTCCTAATAATATGAATTAATCTAAATCAAACATTAGGATTGTTTTAAAATTATTTTGTTTTAATTAAAAAATATATATATATATATAACTTTACATAGGATTTTTTAATTTGTTAATTTAAGTCTACATGTTTATCTGTGTGTAATATGTATCACAAACCAGATTATAAAGACTTTTTTCATTACATAAGTACTGAATATACATGGGGATAGAATTATTACTTCGGCAGGGAAATTACCATGGTCGTTCTGGCCGTGAAGATACACGCGTTTCGTTGGGAGTGATATGATTGCAGGGTACGCTTAACAGCCAGGCGACCATCATATTTCTCAGGAGTACCCACAATCACTGCGACATCAGACCCGTTTGAAGTTTCATGTGGCTGTCCATGGGTAGCAGCGACCACTTAATATCAAACGAACTGAAGCTCGTTTAGTACTTACATTACAAAAACAATAAAAATAAAAACATACCTCCAAGAGCATAGCAAATAAGGTCCTTTGAACCGTAGTTATAAGTTGACCAGTACGATGGATTTGCCGAATCCAATTTGCTACGCTTTTCAAATTCCTAAAAGAAATAGTAATGGGCTAATTAAAATTAAAACGTAGTACACAATTACCATACTGTCAGCCCAATGTGTAGGCAGAATTTTTAAAATAATATACAAAATATTGAATCTAGTTTTCATTGACAAAAGGAAAAAACATTGTTTTTCCCATAACCGCTATGAACTCCCCATCTTCAAACGTTACAGCATAACAACAACAGGAAACATAAATCAAGTATGTAATAATTACATCAAGTATATAATAAATAGTATAACAATTTACCTGTATGTTATCGACCAAGTTAACGGTGACCTCTGCCATTTTATCAAAACGTCTGGTCTTACTCATGTCCACAACTGCGGGCCATGCTTCTTTAACAGACTCTATTGTTACTGGATCGGATGGCTTCTTTCTGTGAAATTAAACAATTTTATAATTGTACTATCATTATACTTTTGTTATCCGCTGACAGTCTTATGAAAAAACTATCTTGGTTCTCAGAAGGCACAGTGCATCTATAATCTTCAGATGTTTCTCCTGAACCATATAGAATTAAACATAGATGTTCATGACCGACAGTAACTACATAACATCAAGAGTTCACAGTTATACTTAAAGAGAAAAAGAAGTAATAAAATGGTATGCCAATTTCTTGATATTTTGTGGTCACTGTCCTGCTCATCTGTAACATGTGGATTGCCATTATTGTTTGCCATTGGCTATCTTAAACCTTAAGAGTAGCAACGCATTTGTGATGCACTTAATTTGACTATTGTATTTGAAGTTTATTACACATGTCTATAGAATACAGTGAATATTTACTATTTGACGCTTATTTGTTACTACCATTTTATATATAAAGAAGTTATATATCTATGTATATAATTGACAAATTATTTATTTATAATGCCACAAATGCAACATTTGTGCAAAAACAAAATATTAAAACAAAGAATGCATATTGCACAAACTTCCTTCTTGAAGAGAATACAACGTACACACATAATTACAAATAAAAAAAGCTTAATAGTAATGTAATAATATGATGTAATGCACATACATTTGTTTTCTTCTACTTAATCATATTTTCTTACCTCAATGGGGCACTAAGAGACCGGACCAAGTGAGTCTTGGTCGCAAAACCCAAAGTAGAGTCGATGATGAGCCCATTGTCCGTGAACGACTCATGTACCATGTATGCCTGTAAAAAGATATTTTAAATCATCTATTTCAGCATTATCAAGCCATCAGTGTTCACAGCAAGGCAAGGGTCCCAAAATGAGGGCCATAATCCACCACATCGGCCAATTCAGATTGGTTAAATTTATTTGATAAATATATTTTTAAATTGGTCCCACGTTTAAACGACACCGCCGGTGACAAGACGAGTGGTTCATATCTCGCGCAGTGAATTGCAATCGCTGTTCAATGCGGGAATGTGGCTTGTGTTCTTGGCACCATGCTGGGTGGGCACGGACTCCCTTTAGATTGTTTAGATTAGGCTTTTATTATGATTAATTTTGAGATTTTCATGTCGATTTATTTATTACTTTGCAATTATAGTTAGTACTGTCGCCTTAATAACATAATACCTATCAAAGCACGACTTGTCCATGTCAATCATTGAGAAAATAATGACTTAATAATAATTATGGATAATCATGAAGTTTCTAATTTATTAAACATATATTTAATATTTTATTATACGTCACATGAAGTATGTAAACAGTAGCATTAACAACAATAAAATAAAAACTAAAATGTTGTGTACATGTGACGTTGCAAATAATACAGGCAGTCCTCGACTTACGTCGTTTCGATTTGCGTCATTTCAAGTTATGTCGAACATTGTTTCTGACACTATTCCTCAAACATACGTCAATTGTTTTTTATTTCCGGCATACGAAAATTCACTTGTCGCGAGTAGAATTGATAGAATTGATATAGAGGATAGAGGTAAAAAAAATATGTCTCGACTAACGTCGCGTATTTCGAAAACCTAACATGCCGTAAGTACAAGGACTGCCTGTTTGTATTAAATAAATAATTAATTTAAATACAACTCCTTCAAAAGTCCTTCATGAGTGTATAATATGGCATTAAACTTGACTAATATATATCGTCTTTTTTCTCTCTAAACTGCATCAGAAAGGTCAAATAGTTTTATCATAAGAGATTTGAAGAGGATTATTGCAATAACACGTATGGTTATGACGCAATCAAATTTACCTAAGGATGAAATTGATATATATTTTATACATACTCAAAGGTGGTGGAGTCGT
>DWON01010192.1:0-10930 GCA_018251015.1 Phocides pigmalion okeechobee
ATGCAGAACATGTTGCTTTACGGCGGGTTATGAGGGTGGCGGAGGTGCCGCCCCGGGCGAGCAAATGTTATAAAGAGTGACTAACGCTACTTTTATGTAAGAATACGCGAAATACAATGTAAATGCACAACAAGATAAGTTCAACAAGGTTCTTAGTAAGAAACCTTTTAAAAATTATGGATGCACATGTCTAACTATCAGCCGTAATTACCATTTCGCTTCAAATAGCCGGTACACTTGTATGTTATTATCAATAAAATTACTAATTTGTATTTATTTTGCTTTTCGTTATAAGATGATTTGGTAAAAAGGAAAAACAATCAATCGATCGTTTTTTTTAACGTTTTTTTTATTTTTATGAAAGAGTAAGTAAAGGGTATGTAGGCCAACTGATGTTAAGTGGTCACTGCAGCCCATGGACACTCTCATCCAATCTCAAATAGAACAGAAGTTCTATTTAAGAATGGACGCGGATGTGTTCCTACTACGGACTAAGATGGTCGCCTCCAATAAAGTGTATACTGCAACCACACCTCTCCAACCGAAACAAAATACATTAAGAACATATTGCTTTACAGCGGGTTATGAGGGTGGCGGTGGTGCCGCCCCGGGCGAGCTCTAGCGGCTCTACCACCTTTAATTTATTACTATAAACTCTTAAGTTTGTAAGGATAAATTACCGCTTGTTACTCTTGCACACTAAAACAACTGAACCACTTAGGATAAAATTTTGCTGTAATGTAGCTTAAACATCAGAATAACAAATTGACTGCAACTTATAAAAATATTTTGTGAATTGGCTATAATATAGTCATAAGTATGAAGAGACATTCCTTTCAACTGTGGGCTATATTTGACTGGCGTGCGATGCCGTGATCGGTCAACGTTCTTATTTAGTACAAGTAAAACCGCGTGTTAAAAGTAAAGCTGGTGATTTATATTATCTTGATAATAATATTTTCTCTTGCGTTATATTCTTTAGGATTTATTCGAAATACGATAAAATCTCCATATCTAAGTTTTAATTATTCGCCGGTTTTATTTCTCTAATTTAATTTTCTGTTATTGAAGCAATTGGCATAATTATTCAATTGTTTGATTACTCTTTGCCTACGCTTTGAGCTCGCCGACAATATCTTTACTGAGAATAATAAACAGACCAGTTTTATAGGCACGATGGAAAAAAACACTATTGTTCAGTATTACTTGTTGCAAATATCTATTATGAACGTCCATACTGCTTGCTTCCAGTTTGTCTGCAATTAAGTATTAATTAAAAATGATTTTATAAAATTATCGTATAAATAATTTTAATCATAAATGAATAATCAATTTTATTTTAATCTAGCTGTGTCTGCGATTTCGTCCGTCTCTATTTTATACATTTTCATAATGTGAAATAACCTACGCGTACATGCATTCAGTCATTATTTAGTTTCTCGCCAAATTTACAAAAAAACTTAATTTATTATACACCAAAAACTTTCGCAGGAGTCACTCTATCTGTTGTAGAAAACTGTGTTTTTGAGTTTATCGCGAACAGACAGACAGACAGAAGCGACAGTAGAGTTTGTTTTATAAAATTTACAGATTACTAATACACTCGACTCTAAGTAAACTTAACCGACACTAAGAACATACTTCATAAATTCCTACAAGGATTAAATTACTAAGAAATTGAAAATCTTCTCAAGCTATACATAATAATCGGATCATATAAAATTATACATTAGACTACACACATACACACATATACCTACATATATGCGCGCAAGTACGCAAGAACGCATGCACACACGCACACAAACACCCACATTACACACAACTTTTACATACTCACAGCTTTTTAGCTATTTTTAGGGTGAGAGATCACGGAAACTTTGATTGTTAAAATATCTGGAAAACCCGAAAATTGAGGCCCACGTGAACGAACGCGGCAATAGCTATTAATATTATATTTTCTTGTAAGTTTTCCAAAGGCTTTTTCCCACGTCCTTGCCTGATCTGTAGATTATATCATAGTGAACGTAAACTTAATATATATCAAGGTTTATAAGCCATGGTAATATTATGCAGGTCTGATTATGTAGTCGGTGCAACCCGTGAGTAACAATACTGGTTGGCCGGTACCTGCCGGGGTCGTGGTACCTAAATGGGTTTCCGTGGCCTCTGGAACTTAGGGGTCGAGCAGAGATGGGTTTTAGTTAGTAAAAAATTTGACATATTCCTTCATCTTGAGTGGAGCTGCAGGGATCATTTTGTGATCTACATCCTAACGAAAATGTCGACCATCTCAGTCCTCAATAGTGGCACTCATCTACGTTTGAGTTTCGATTTGTCTTCAATTCTATTTGAGAGTATATGTTGGTATTCATGGGTTGCAGAGTCTACTTAACATCATGACGTGCACTCTCGTTAGCTACTCTTATATAAATAAATAAGATGGGTGTTAGTATACTTCGTGAGCGGGCTTAAACAATATAAAACAAATTTAATAATTATTTCATTGTAAGGTATTTTCATACATTTATTTTCTGTCAAAGATACACATACAGATTTAATATCAGTACATCGGCTTTAAGCACCCTGCCGGTTAAAGTTGACCAGGAGAAATAAGCCGGCGGAAAAAAACACTTGGCATTTTTTAATCTTTCATTAATACAATTAAAATAAGCAATATATATCTGGACGGCATGACATTAATTCATTGGGAGCGAAGGAATACCTTCGTATGGGACTCAACATGCGTCGATACGTTGACCCGACATGAGACCAGACTGCCAAAAAATTCAAACAATGAGTCCCACGTGTGATCAATGCTGCTAGTGACAAGAGAGCTGGTTAATATCTCGCGCAGAGAATTTCTTTACTATTCAGCGCAGGAACGCGGCCAGTTCTTGGCTACACTGTATGGGCACTCCCTATAGACTGTTTAGGGTAAGTTTTTATTATAATTAGTAGTAGTAATTATTATAGAATAGTTGTAGCAATTACTATGGGTAGTATAATAATAATAATAATAATTAGATTATAATTATTCCGTATTAGTGTACGTTATTTAAATAATAATTTCATTATAAAAATTACATGTTATACTTCAGCCTATAACCAAGGTTCCATAAGTGTATTTATTAAGAAAACAGGTTTATTGATAGCTTTATGAGTTATTATCAATTTTCTCAGCAACCGCAAGACCTAATGAGCATAAAAAGGAAAACATTAACGTTATAACAATTTACTAACCACTTTCCGAGTACACCCGATAACTGCGGTTAGTAGAATTGCAGATCATAAGGTTATTGATTCTTAGTTTGTAGAAAACTTTACAATTGAGACACGAATTACGGGTCAAACGGACTTTATAAGGTTATTCAATCTTAGTTTGTAGAAAACTTTAGAATTACGCTGAGACAAGAATTACAAGTGATCAGGAATTTGACACTTATAAGAAAGTTTTAGCGAAGTGCTTATTATATCGTTTTTTTTTATTTGAGAAGAGTAGCAAACGAGCATGCAAACCGCCCGATGTTAAGTAGTCGCAGCCCATAGCCATCCACGCACAACCACAAACACGACCGAAATCCTATCTGATCTCGAACGTTACGTTGCTACTCCTGAGGACTAAGACGCCTCGCTTCAGTGTTGCCGGCAACAGCGCCTCTCCAAACGAAACACAAATAATGCTTTACGCCGGATTATGAGGGCAGTGGCGGTACCTCCCCGGTCGAACTATAGTTCTCCCACCTTTAACCCTTTACTTCGTGCCGAAACCTATCGGAAAGGTATATGTAGAAAAGAAACATAAATTATTGAGTTCGTGGGAAATCCTTTGACTTGTGCTTGTATTTGACTTGTTTTATTTAATATATACATATTGTATGCAAATAGAAATCCACAGGTTATAAACTAACAGTTATGCGGTAAGTTTCGGTTGGTTTTCCACCCACGTTGTCATAAATTATGGGGAAAACACATACCTATAGTTTTCAAGTCACTTACTCGTAAGTAAAATCATGACATTTTTCTCTATTGTATGTTTAGAAACGATTATTTCATGTTCGTTCTTTTAAAGATGGTGGAACCATAGTTCGACCGGGGAGGTACCACCATCGCCCTTATAATCTGCCGTAAAGCATTACTTGTTTCGGTTGGAGAGGTACAGTTGCCGGCAACACAGAAGTGAGGCAACCATCTTAGTCCACAGGAGTAGCAACGTAACGTTCGAGCTCAGATAGGATTTCTGTCGTGTTTGTGGTTGTACGCGGATGTCTATGGGCTGCGACTTCTTACCATCAGATTTGCATGCTCTTTTGCCGCTCTTCTCGCATAAATTCATGGCGCGCTTTTAATTTAAATACTTTGAACATTTTTAGCACACCTTTAAAAATTTTATGCGTTTTTTATGCAAAAGTAAAATTCGTTTAACATTTTTCATCATCCAATTTAACTCAACTAACTAAATGTAATCTTCAAATAACTTTCAGCATTTCAGTAAAATAACGATTGCTCACAACACTACACTCACAAGCGAGGCGACCATCTCAGCAGCAGCAAGGATTTATGCACGACTTTAGAACTTTAGTAATGTTTGAAATTGGATGTGGATATCCGGCTGCAGAGTGTGCATATGTGTGTGTGTGTGTGTGTGTGTGTGTGTGTGTGAAAGAGAGAGAGAGAGGCTACTTAAAAAATGTTGCAACAAACATGTGACAACAAACTAACTATACAAGTGCTCGACGCCGCCAGTGAAATGAGGGCTGGTTCATATCTCACGCAATTAATTGCGATTGCTATTCAAAGCGGGAATGCAGCTTGGGTTCTTAGAACCATGCCGCATGGGCACGGACTGCCTTTAGATTGTTTATTTAGGTAAGGCTTTTCTTTATTTATTTATTTTTTTATTATGAAAGAGTAAGAAACGTGCATGCAGGCCACCTGTTTTTAAGTATTTACTGCACGCGGACGCATTCCTACTCTTGAGGACTAAGATGGTCGCCTCGAATAATGTATATCCGTCAACCACACCTCCCCAACCGAAACACAATACATGAACAGCATGTTGCTTTACGGCGGGTTATGCCCTCATAACCCGCCGTAAAGCAACCACTACCACCACCACCACCGCCACCCCCACTGCCACCATCACCGCCACCCTTGGCGGTGGTGCCGCCCCGGGCGAGCTCTGACGGCTGTAAACCAATTATAATTGATTTTAATTTTTTTATCATTGTAAATATATTCTAAGATAAAAAACTGTACCTTATTGTTGTTGTGACCTAGTACTTATGCAGTTACGCATTTACGCAACGAATCATGTCTTCAATTAAGGCAACAGGATTACTAATATAGTGCACGAGACGATTGCGGTAAATTGCGCAAATCGCGATCATTTGGCGTGATTAACATCAGTATAAAGGCTCTTGTTGCGTTGTGTTCAATTGTTATTCTGCTTTACGTGTCCCACTGCTGGACATGCGTCTTTCCCACAACTGGGAATGCTTACAAGGTAGGAGAACTATAGTTCGACCGGGAGGTATCACCGCCGCCCTCATAACCCGCTGTCAAACATTACTTGTGTTTAGGTTGGAGAGGTGAAGTTGCCGGCTGCATTTTGAAGCGAGGCGGCCGTCTTAGTCATTAGGATTAGCAACGTTCGATCACACATAGAATTTCGGTCGTGTTTGTAGTTGTACGTGGATGTCTATGGGCGGCGACTACTTAACATCAGGTGGTTTGCATGCTCGTATGCTACTCTACTCACATAAAAAAGATGGCTTGCATGCTCGTTTGCTATTTTGACAACATAAATATCAACCCATTATTTGCCCATTGCTGGGTATGGCCCAAAAATGTACGTATTAAATACGTGATTATTAATTACTAAATCCAAAAAGGCCGAAGTGCATTCCAGGGATTCGAAGCCAGAACCACTCGGTGACGCCGGAATGTTAACCACGACGCTATTTATTATAAATGTGTAGTGGATGTATATTTTACCGACTCGTGCGAGTCTCAATGTCGCCCAGATTCTAGACAAACCAGTCTTCTACGATAAATAGAACAATTATTTTTTTGTCGAAAACGGCTTTTCTACCCAGAAACAAGGAACCTGATTGACATTTACGACAAAGTGCTGAGAACAATTAAAGTGTATACTTATGTATATAAATTACGCATTATATGTCGAAAATGTATAGCTATTATTAATTTTTTAATATTTGGGATTTTATTATTAATTATGAATATATTTACAGTCATGAAAATCTGAAAAATTAAGTATAATAAAAGCCTAACCTAAACAATCTAAAGGGAATCCGAGACCGTTCGGCATGGTTCCAAAAACACTGGTATATTCATTGTTATAATGTTATGTTTGTTCTTTTTTATTTTTATGTTTCGTTTCCGTAGTATATCACTTTTTACAATTATTTTCTATATAGTCAATATATATACATAATTATATGTCATTTATGTACACAAAAAAACGTTTGTTTTTAATAAGAAAAAATGTTTGTTAAAAACACACACGCTAAATTAATTATTACAGCTAAAATGCTGAAAATTCTAAGACATTTTGCTAAGAAAAAGGAATTTTTGAATCTCGAAAGCAGAGCCACCTACTAGCTCCCAGCAACCATCCAAAAACCTATAAGTAATCAAACAAAAAAATCTGTTCTCAAAATTATCTTATACGTGCATTATAGGTCAAGCATTAATTTTGCCATTCCTGAAAACCAAGGTAGTCCTTATTTCACGGAAAACCTTTCATAGGTTACCTGTAATATGGAATCGATTCCTGGTTATGTGGGATTTAACTAAAACTCACCCACTAAAACCCTCGGAGATCATTTTTTTTCTAGATGTGGAAATTATCAAATGATCCTCTCCGCCTGAAGTTAGTATAAAGGGGTATATCATACATTTACTGATTAATATCACACCCTGTAACTAATCAGCCCTTAATGTCCAGTGACCGCGGGACCCCGATTGAACAATTGAACCCGTGGTAACCTTCTTCTGTGCTTGTAGAGAAGACCAGAATTTCTATACAAAATCTAGTCTTACGACGTATTTAAGACCAACATATATCCATTAAAAGCAGTATCCACTAAAAATCAAACTGATTAAGTTAAGCACTTTTGATGTTTAAAAATTATTTCAGTGAAATCCTTTTAAAAATTAAATGGATATAATTAATGAGCACATCTTTCTGTTTTTAATTTTTATAATTATCACAACGACGTACCTAATTGTGGCAAATGTAATGAAAAACCAGAATTTTAGGTTAATTTACTTCATAACCTTCAAAACACCACATAATAATGAGTGGAGAAAAAAATTGTTTATACTTTGTTAAAATTGAGATGAATGATGACCACATTCAAGTTAATTACATTCTGGGATTTAATGCGTCATAACTTTCGACGAACTGCAGACTAGTTCAGAGCAAATTGTATTCAAAGATGGGCTTGACGTCTACATCTACGCCGTTATAACTTTTTTTTATATCAGAAGAGTAGCAAACGAGCATGCAAACCGCCTGATGTTAAGTAGTCGCAGCCCATAGACATACACCTACAACCACAAACACGACTGAAATCCTATCTGAGCTTGAACGTAGATACGTTGCTACTCCTGAGGACTAAGATCGCCTCGCTTCAATGTGTAGCCAGCAAACGCATGTCTCGAAAAGAAACACAAGTAATGCTTTACGGTAGATTATGAGAGCGGCGGTGGTACCTTCCCGGTCAAACTACAGTTGTACCACCTATAAAACGACGTTTTTGTACCGGAAGAAGCCAACAAAGCAACCCGTGTAAGTTGTCACTGCTACCCACGGACATCAATAACTCTATTACTATATATACTACGCTTTACAAAAAATTTAAATGATTAGTCCTATGTTTGATCGACGCCCTGACGAGAGGACTGGTTCATATCTCGCGCCGAAAATTACGATTACTATTCAACGCGGGAATACAGCTAGCGTTCTTGGAACCATGCCGCATGAGCTCGGCTCCTTTTAGAGTGTTTAGATTAGGTTTTTATTACAATTAATATTAACATTTTCCTCATTGTCCATGGGCTGCTACTACTACCTAAGGACGGCCCGCAAGATCATTTGCTACTCTTCTCACATAAAGAAGCGATTAATGATGACTGCATTGAAGTTAATACATTCTGGGATTTAATGCGTCATAACTTTCCGACGAACTGCAGACTAGTTCAGAGCAGATTGTCTATACATAAATGGTACGACTGTGACGTCACATATTTTTCCACTTTGGAAGAAGAAGGAAAAGACTTGAAGAAGAGACGTGGTCACTCCAACCTATGGTACCGGAACCATGTTTTTTAAGAAAAGGAAAAGGGTATGCAACTCACCTGACTTTTGATTTTTTTTATGTTTTTTTATATATTTCTTTTATTATGAAAAAGTAAGAAACGGGCATGCAGGTCATCTGATGTTAAGTGGTCACTGCTGCCCATGGACAACCACGTTCAATCTCAAATAGAACAGAAGTTATATTTAAGGATGGACGCGGATGCGTTCCTCCTCTTGAGGACTAAGATGGTCGCCTCCAATAATGTGTATGTGTTGTGAAGAGTAGCAAACGAACATGCGAACCCCCTGATGGTAAGTAGTCAAAGTCCCTGGACAAATAAGTCTGAAATGCTATTTGAGCACGAACATGGATGCGTTACTACTCCTGAGGACTAAAATGATCGCCTCTCTTCAAAGTGTACCCGGCAACCGCACCTCCCCAAACGAAACACAAATAATGCTTTACGGCGGATTATGAGGATGGCGATGGTACCTCCTCGGTCGAACTAGTTCTCCCACCTATAAAATTTATTTTTATTTATTTATTTCTTGTCAAGAGGAACAGTCATAACACTTTAAGATCACTTAATTAATTAACATAACAAACATACATTGAAAATTTAAAAAAAGAAAAAAAGGAAGGAAGCAGATAAAACATATTTTACTTAAAAAAACGAAACTAAATTATTGAAATGTAAAATAAAGTTAAAGTCAAGTACTCGTTTCAGCCCTTGACTAGCCATATCTAACCATAAACAGAACTAGTCCTGTCTGTGGTCATACTTGCGTTCGCCTATAAGTGAAACGACCATCTTAATCCTCAGGAGTAGCAGCGCATCTATGACCTCAGATGGAACTGCCATGCTATTTGAAAATGTATGTGAATTGCAGTGACCATTTAAAATTAACAAGCAACTTTGCAAGATATGGGAACTATAGTTCGAACGAGGAGGTACCACTGCCGCCCTCATAATCCGCCGTAAAGCATTACTTGTGTTTCGGTGCGAGAGATGCAGTTGCCGGCTACACTTTGAATCGAGGCGACCATTTCAGTCGTCAGGAATAGCAACGTATCTACGTTCGAGCTCAGATAGGATTCCAGTTGTATTTGTGGTTGTACGTGGATGTCTATGGGCTGCGACTACTTAACATCAGGTGGTTTGTATGCTCGTTTGATACTCTTCTCTCATAAATATGCGTAAAGTATATTCTATTCTATTCTAAATATTTATGTAAATAAATTTACTAAATAAAACTCTACAACATAAAAATACAAAAAACTCTACATTCTAAAAAGACGACGAAAAACAACTTTCTTCTTTACTTTTATAACTAAATCTCTACTTCTTACACGTTAATGTTAGGTTAAAAAGTCTTCAAATCGATAACCGATATTTTGTTAGTATTTTAATAATGTGAGTGAATATTTAAATATTATTAAGTAGGTAAAACAGATCGAAGTAAGCATCGTCCGAAGCCACTAGCGTACAAATATAGTGCGCAGGAGTTGAACACTCGCAAATATTTTGTTATCTGTAAACATTCGCACACATTCGCGAGTCTATCGTGTGTGTGTACGAGTACCAACTCATCGCACACTTCCAATTTTATTGCGGAAAAGTTGGAGACTGAAGTTCTTGGTACTTTGTTTAAATTTTTATTGTTTCACTACAGCGAGGATCAAGAGTTATTTGCTTAAGTTTATAAGAATGTAAAATATAAATTTACAATGAGGAAAATCTAAAAACTAATTGTAATAAAAAGCTAACCTAAATACTCTAAAAGGAGCCGAGCCCATGCGGCATGGTTCCAAGAACGCTAGCTATATTCCCGCGTTGAATAGTAATCGCAATTTTCGGCGCGAGATATGAACCAGGCCTTTTGTCACCGACGGCGTCAGCGAAACGTGCTATTAATTGTTTGTACATATGTTTATAAACGCCTTTTAAACCTTAATTTTGAATTTCAATTCAAACAACAGAGCCAAGCCTTTCAAAGCGTTACAGATAAATAATTGCACTATTAAAACAAGTGATAATCAATTCCTAACACCAAAAAGTTGGAAATATCAGGCCTATGTTCCAAGGATTTTAATCCTGGACTACTTGTTTAAGATTAATTAATCTTATTTCTAGGCTGATATAGCTTTTTATCGCTAAATTATCCATACTTAATTTAAGATTAGTCAGTTGAATTGGTATTTTTTTATGTGAGAAGGGTTAACTATCTGATGTAAACTAGTCGCAGCCCATAGACATCAACGTACAACCAAAAACACAACCGAAATCCTATCTGAGCTCGAACGTAGATGCGTTGCCACACCTGAGGACTAAGTTCGCCTCGCTTTAAAGTATACCTAAGTCTACGACATTCATTTGGGCAAATTGATCTACTACAAAAACTACCCGCAAATATAAAAAAAAAATTAAAGGTGGTAGAGCTATTAGAGCTCGCCCGGGGCGGTTCCACCGCCACCCTCATAACCCGCCGGAAAGTGACGTGTTCTTCATGTGTTGTGTTTCGGTTGGGGAGGTGTGGTTGCCGGATACACGTTATTGGAGGCGACCATCTTAGTCCTCGAGAATAGGAACGCATCCGTCCATC
>DWON01010193.1:0-10929 GCA_018251015.1 Phocides pigmalion okeechobee
CGTGTTTCAATTGGAGAGGTGCGGTTGCCGGCTACACTTTGAAGCGAGGCGACCATCTTAGTTCTTAAGCGTAGCAACGTATCTACGATCGAGGTTGTTAGACGATGATGTCTATGGGCTATGAGTACTTAACATCAGGTGGTTTGCATGCTCATTTGCTACTCTTGTTACATAAAAAACCAAACCCCCTGATAGCGTAATTAACACTTTGACTGCGCTCATATATTACATCGCAGGATTGCAAGGCGGCACTAAGTTGGAGCTGTTTTTTCCGTACTGGAGATGCGCCAACAATTCACACAAATATTGCATTTTTGACATCCGTGTAGCATTTACGAATACACAGACGTTGTTTCCGCTCGCAGTCTTGTTGCGCCGACGTAAACACTTGTGTTCAACCGTAATCTAGACAGATTTGTACCTACAACACACGTGTGAGCCGCAAGCGCATTTCGCAGTAACACACAGCAGTGTTGTACGGAGCAGGGAAAATGTTAATAGCATCTGGAACGTCACGGGGTAACGGCCGTCTAGTCGCCATATTTCAGCCAAAATCGCTGTGTAACCCTTCCCACAACCCTGCATACACACAGTGCTCTTGCCAAATAGCTTGCAGTGTAAATGGACAACGATGACGAAGTTACCAAATAAACTCCAAATAGTTAACAGTATCAGACGTTACTTTGCGGAAATTCATGCTATTAAGTTGTTAAAAACTACTTTGTAACAATCTGCCACCACAATGTATAATGGCATATATGTCCAAAGGTGGTAGAGCCGTTGAGCTCGCCCGGGGCGGCACCACCGCCGTCCTCATAACCCGCCGTAAAGCAAAATGTTCTTCATGTATTGTATTTCGTTTGGGAAGGTGTGGTTGCCGGATACACATTATTGGAGACGACCATCTTAGTCCTCAGGAGTAGGAACGCATCCGCGTCCATCGTTAATAGAACTTCTGTTCTGTTTGAGATCGGACGTGGTTGTCCATGGGCTGCAGTGATCACTTAACATCAGGTGGCCTGCATGTCCATTTCTTACTCTTTCACAATAAAAGAAAAGATTTTTTTTAGCTACGTATGGAAACTTACTACAACGTCCTTACGAGTAAATCGATACCATTCGTCGGTCATGTGCTTAATTCAAAATACTTTTATTTTTTCACTGTAATAGATAGACGTATGATTATTCAGAATATGTGTTATTAATGTTATTATGGCGAATATCATCACAAATAATTATATTGACAGAAATTGCACTGCCTGCAATGTCTCGAATTTAAAATACAGTCAGTGTGTTTGTAATTATAAAAGATAACAGGTTTTTCACAAAATACTACTTATTAATATCATTATGGCGGGTCTGTTTTCAAATTTAATAAACAAAAATTTAATTCAAGGAAGTTCTCATACAACATTTTTTATTGTTCGTTTTGTATTTATTGTTAATATAGAAACTTTTTATCTCAGCACGAGATTGTTACGAAAACAAAGCATACAATAAAGAGCAAATCAAGTGTGGATAGGATTAGCGTAACATTTAAAATCCCGAAAAAAAAAGTTTTTGTTAAGTAAATTCATATATGTTATACCATGAAGTGTATATCGTAAATGGCTTTTTATGTACATAAGCATAAGAACATATTTTGATATTACTACAGCCTTCGACTCTAACTCGTCTAACTTTTTATACAGATAAGTTTAGGAAAATATTTTAGTATCACGTTACAGAAGACGTGTTAATTAAGCCAGTCCGAATTGACTCCAAAAGCTCACTACGTAATCAATAAAGTAGAAAGCGTGTATTCATTAGAAGTCTATTTAGTAAGTTACTCTGTTGCAAAATCAATTTGAAGTTACAGCATGCGGTCCTAGTGACCAAATACGTGTGAAATTGTTTCCAATTAGGAGTAAAAGCAATTTGAAAGATAATAATGATATGTACTAGCGTTCTTGGCACCATGCCGAATGCACGAACTCCCTTTAGATTGTTTAAGTAAGGCTTCTCTAAATATTTTCACGGTGGGAGAACCATAATGCGACAAGGGAGGTACCACCGCCGCCCTCATAATCCGCCGTAAAGCATTACTTATGTTTCGATTGTAGAAGTGATGGAACCAAATATTGGCCAATTAAAAATCATTAATCGTGAATACCCGTTACATACTATATAAATTATCATGATATTACTTTAAAATTAATTGTGACTACATCGTATTTTCATTGCTGTTATCTATTAAACGATTATTACATAATTCATGATATATATGCATGTCTCATGTATATTTGTATGTGTTCGTGCATGTCTGTGTGCGTGTATCATGTTACATTTACGGTATGACTGTTGGGTGTTTCGGAGTTTCACTGTGTCACTTGCTATGTATTCGTATTTAGATGTATGCGGTAAGGTGTTAGGAGAATGGATCTTAATGACTAAATTAATAATTTTAAAGTAAAGGTTGTATTAGCTAAACTTAGTGTTACCCGCGACTTTGAACGCTTAAATTTAGAGAAAAAGAAACAGTATAGTATATTAACAATTTAAATATTCCTTCGTATAAAATAAGTACGAAATAAAATAACTTTCCTTCAAAATCAAACCATACATTCATTTGTTTTCGCGTCATACGGTAACAGACAGACAAAAATTGTTTACGATCTGGTAAAGTATACTTTTACCATTAAGCATTTTACCATTTTTATTTGTACCACTTTGTATTCGGTATAATAAAATTTAAATAAATAAATCATTTTTACGTCTTTTGCCCTTTATTTTGTACCACTTTATGTTTGGTATAATAAAATATAAATAAATAAATAAATAAGCACACGCTATTTCTTCAATCTTTGACGTGTTTATCTTTGCGTTCTTCGCGTATCTTTTATTTTAAGTACTGCAATGGAATTTATGCAATATCTATGACACAATCAATTGATGAGAAACAATTACGCAAAGTCGATAACACTGAAGTGCTGATAAAACTGTAGTTAAATTCGCACACAACAGCAAGAAGTGAGTAATGAGAGAAATATATATATATATATAAGTATATATCGACAGACCCAGAGATCAACGCACAACCCAAACAGCTAAACCTGGCATCTTTCTAAAACTAACTAAACTTTATTGTATCAACTATTAGTGTAAGTTATTATAATTGGAAGTAAAATTTCTATCACGATATCATTTGTAAACTGAATCGGAACTATTCTTAACTATTATTATTGTTTAGATACAGTGAGTAAGGGTAGTAAAAAGGAGGTTGGTTTTTTCAGCATTTTGTTAACTACCAATTTAGTTTTTTTTTGGTATTGTATAACAAGAGTAATGCAAGTTGACGTAGTACATCAATTTAACGTAAGTACAAAAGTTACAGAGGTCGCGGAAGTTTCGGTGGTCGTGGCTAACCACATATAAACTCACCTAGCATCAGTTTCACATAAGGAACGCGATTTTATTGACGGTAAATATGCTATTTTCGAAAAACACTTATTATGAAAATTCTACTGATAACAGTGAAAAGAAATAAAGTTAAATGCATTTTTGTGTAGGTATATGACGATACTTTAAAATTAATAATTTTCTGTTTTCCAATCTAATACTCCACTTGTTATTTTGCATAATAAGGCATTTTCCCAGATGATGGTAAGATTTTTTTGACATTTGAAAAGAGCTATGTAAGTATCAATTTTCAATAAATGCCATTTGTTTTTAACATTGATTTCGTGTATTGATGTCCATGGGCTACAGAATTTACTTAACATCAGGTGGTCTGCATGCTTATTTGTTATTTTTCTTACCATTGCATATATGGAGTATAACCACAGCCTTTAACGCAGTAGAACTACACTACTGCTATAAGGCAGAAGTAGGTAGTTCCAACATGGGCATATTATGTACATTAATACATTTTGATATAAAAGTCAAATTTATTTCATGTAGGTCTTTAGTGCCCCAATAACCTTTTATGTATGTTAGAAAGTTGAAGATTATATAAAAAATACCTTCTTGACCAACATTTTATTATAACTAAATTTTATATTTAACTTACTGGTACTAGCTCATTCACTGGACATTTTGAAAAATCAATAAATCAACACATGTTTTTTTAAAACTATAATTCGTGTCTAAATCATTCATATAATTCATGTCTAACCTAACCTAACCTAACCTAACCATGTCAATTTTTACCAAGATCGGTCTAGCGGTCCTTTACAGTCCACAGCGGTCTACTTACAAAATATCATAACCACAGTGAGATAGACAAATGAATATTTAAAAAAAATTAGAATTGAGGTCAGTGACTCATAAAATGTATCTTAAAAAATTTGGCACTAAAAAAATGTATAAACGGGGTTATAATTGCATTTACAATAACACGAGTGAAACACAAGATTTATATGGCAATAGAGATTAAATTAATCTTGTTGTTCAGTCGGCAATCCAATATACATCATTTTGATTACAGGAATCAAGTGTTTGTAATATGTTAATTGCAATCTAGCTTTGATTTAGCTTACTATACTGCTCGATTAGTAATTGTTTCTCGTTAAACCAATTATTGTATCCACAAATAGATCTTGTAAGATACCAGGCTGAAGACTTGTACTGAAGGCTCGGTATTGATTTCCTGGGTTTTATAGATAAGTTACATATTTGATTTTAAGAAAGGTCAGTGTAGTAGGTATATAAGATGCAGGGGCAGCCTGACGATAAAAATATGTCAAACGGGGGTATAAATCTGAAATGGGGGATGTTAGTGTTTGAGATTCCTGACAGATCCCTACTTTTTAAAACTAATGTAGTTATTTTTAATATATGTGTGTATACCAATCCACAATTGGTTAACATTGTGACTATTTATTACTTTGTCAATCAGGAGGACACCCGTCCCCAACATTGGGATACTGATAAGCTGATGATGAAGCTCCTATCATAAAGTTCATATTGGTCTTATTGTAATAAAATGGTACATTTACCATATATTTTAAATATTTTTATTTATTATATTTATAGTAATATAGTTTATAATTTATACACTGAAAACAAAAAACAGAATAATGCTAGTGTTTGTAATAAGACAAGACATTTAATATTGTGTTCAAAATAAATCGATGCTGTTCTTTAAACATTCCATTAACATTTGATTCTTGCTTCTGTAAAATTCACAATTGTTTAGGTTAGGTTTTTATTTTAATTAGTTTTAAGATTTTCATCATTGTATATATTCTGAAATAAATCGAAATTCACAACATGTAGATGTGGCAATATACTGCTACGAGACCAACGTGTGCAACGACAGAAGACATATTAACATTTCTATGATACCAGAGGTTTTATAGAATTATTTGTTATTACAAAGATTGTTTTAAGTAAAACATTTTATTAAAGTTAAAAATATATAAATCAGGTCTAACAGACAACTTTGAAAGATTGTTAACCCCATGGACGTAACAATGACAGATAATAATGAAAACCTAATTACCACGGCACAGTTGTCATTTCTCAAGTGTAGTTAGGCGATCCTCCAAGTTTTATGCCATTTATGAATAAAATAATAAAGATTTATAGCACAATGAATAGTTAATTGTGACCACAAAACCAACATTCATGTCTCTCTGGCAAATTGCCCAGAAATATTGCTACTGAAGAGATTTATTCAGCTCTTGTATAATGTACTAGCTTTAGCCCATAGCTCTGCTCTCACTGAAGGCAATGCTACAATACAATGTAATAAATCATGCAGTTCTATTTTTACTTCCTAAGTATATTTTAAGTAGTTCTATAAAATGAATTTAAAAAGGTATATACAAAATCTTGTCTTCCATTTTACTCTATTAGGAGTGGAATTCTCAAAATTTTTTTCTTAGTTAACAATTATGTCATAGAAAAAAACTATTTAGAATATTTTAAAATTTATGAGCATTGGTTTTGGCTGTGCATTAATCTTTAGGTCTACTTTTGTTTTTTATAGTCTGTAATGTAGCATTTTGTGAATATTGACATTTAAAACATAAAATTTACTTCATTTTTTTTAGATTATTTTTAGATAACTTAAACAATTGCTTCATTCATGACTTATTTTCAGATACCTTGAATGTTTAGTCATATAGAATCATATATTTACATGAATTACTTAAATTATTTTACTCTAAAGCTTGAAATACATTGATTATAGAACTTTAAAAGAAAATATACTTCAAAATTTTTTTGAGAATAGATTTTTTAGTAAATTGTTTTACATTTTTTAATCATTGACAAGTTCAGTTCAGAGTTCAGTTACTAATTTGTTTTCCTACCCACTTTGCAACTAAAAAAAAATATATAAGCAGGTCTTAAATATAATGTATTCGTCATTAAAATTTATATTATACATTGTGTATTCTTACTAATGTTTTTATGAATATCTTCTCACGTTTTTGTATAGTTACATTTCAATCAGCTGACAAAATTGCATAATGGACTTTGGACCCAAATGCAACCACACAGAGGTTAATATCGTGTGTACCGTACATCCTACTAGCATACGTTATTCAAATTGATATGGACGTCCTTCTGTATACAACGCATGCACCATACTGATTGATAGGTTTGCAGTATCGCCTACACACATAACCTAACCATGTTGCAAATATTGTATAATATGCACTAATAATATCGCCTTGTCCACGGCAAAGCCGGTTTGTCTAGCGGCCGATAATGCTTGAGTATTTATTTTTACCCGTTACGTGTTCACAGCTGTCTGCTTCGTCTCGACAGCCCGGCCACCAAGGAAAAACGTGATTTTCAACAACCAAACTCATTAAAAACTATATTTATATACCTTTCAATGAGACCTACGCTCTATAACGCGCTCCTAAGCGTATATTCGGACGCAGAAACCCGACTCGCTATATTTGGAACACGTTTTAACCGGGCCTGAGAGAGAAATTGAACGTCCCAAATAGCACTGTACCTACTTTGAGTTATCCGCACGTAAAAACGACCTATTAGATGGGAATGTCGTAAAATAAAACTGGCTCGTACCTTGGTCGTTCCCGGCAGCGGACGACGCGTACACGCGACGATACCCAGGAGAGAAAAACCACAAAATCCTGCACTGAAACACAGTGAGAGTACACAGCGCGTGCAATCACTCAATTCACAGCCGGCAATGAATTATTCACAAATGACTAGTCGCACACTAGAAGTTAACAGAAAATACACAGATTACACTAACTTAAAATCTATGCTTTTCACAAAAAATATCTAGTTGAACCGAACGAAAAACGCGCCAACTGTCAAACTAAAAAACTACAAGCACCCACGCGCCGCGCGTCCGCGCGGTCCGAGTCCGCTTTACTGACTGCGTCGTGCGAGGCCGCCGACACACGAGTCACACGACGCACGAAACCGTCCGTCGCCACGCTGCACACTCGACGTACGACAATTGGCTAACTCTAAAGCATGCTTACTGTCGCAGTTTACTCTTCATTTATATATAATAAAACACGAGCAATTCTGCTATCTCATAATTGATAAAATATTTTACTAACGTCAACGTTATCTATATCGCGATGCGACAAAATGAGATAACCGCTCGAACGTATATTCTAGCGGTAAAGTAAGGCGGCTACGTTGAAAAGATCTCTGAGAAGTACGAAAATACGTATAAGCTAGTAGTCATCTATATCTGTGCGGAATAGACGATGACCAGACGCGCATGCGTCAGACGGACCGCCAGTATGGTATGTCAGTGAATGACAAGCCCTGCGCTTGTATTAGCCGATCGATTTTAAAAGAAATGTATTGTCTTGAGAGAAAGAGTGCTGTTACAGCTTTTATATTTAGTTCAGTAACCATAAAGTGCACAGCACACGCGAAATGAACCCATTAAACATAGTTGAATGGTTTGAACATGTTAGCTCAGTGATAGTTATGGTTAATGCAGAATGTATTTGAATTTATTTATTATTACTAGAATTTCAGTTTCTATAAAAATCTTAGATTGATAAAACATAATACTTTAGAAATACAATAAGGTGTTAAAATGTATTAAGTTTAGATACTGTACTACCATATAAATTCCGTTACTATGATATCAACGCCCCCATTATGTAATATAAAGTTAGGACAATATAAATATAGGCACAATCATTTATTTAATTTTGTGGTATTCAAATAATATTAATTATATATAACAATATTAAAAAAAATGTTGGCAATTAATATTGTTACTATCTTAGAAATGTTATATATGATAATATGTATTTTATCGTAAGTACTGTTTTGTTCAATAACTATAAATTATTATAGAATACTTACACACAGCGCCATCTATTGGCGAGTAGCAAAAACAAAAAGTATTTTTCCACGAAGGAAAAAATGTCTTTTTTTAATAAATCGTTATGATATCATTCTCCTTTTCGCGTTTTTTTAAAGTTCTTACCTATTAGTCCTTTGATTTCGACGTTTTCGCGTTATACATGTAATTAAAAAGGTACCTGAAACAAAAAAATACAAAATTATATTACGTTGTAAATATTTTATACTTGGTCAGTTCAACCTTCAACTTTCATATTTAATTTCAAACAATTATATAATGAAATAGATTTTATCCATCAATAAAGTAAAAGAAGTAAAAGAAATGTCACCTTTAAAATAGATTATAATAATTATAAATATCGCTCTCGAATCTTATTCCGTCATGGAGCTATTCCTAAATTTTATTTGAAGGGACTTGTGAAGCGACTATCTTTGTCCTCCGATGTCGTAACGTATCTATGTATAACCTAAGATAGGACTCTAGTCCGATTTAATATTGCATGTGGCTCATGAGCCGCAGCGACCAATAAAATCCGATTAACGACTTTTGTACCAAAAATGTGGTTAAAAACATTAATTTTAACGTAAAATCGATGTTCATTTTGTATCATGTAGGTATTCTCTATTCCGGTGAAAGAATTACGTAAGATTTGGTTCAGTAGTTTCATAATTTCATATATTTATGACATAGCATGCAAAACCTACTTAAGTAAGTATATAAAAGATATGTATGAGACGTCATTCGCAATGAAGAAGTCGTCAATTCATATTCTTGTATGAAATGAATTCCGCAGGATGTAATACATTGGTTTTAATTAAATTCCTTTCTCAGAAATGCTATTTAAGGAAATGATTAGGTACTAATATCTTGATTCTTGTTTAGTTAAGAGCTCTTGTTAATAATCTGGTAATTTGGTTCCGCTAGTTTTCGCTTTTTGCAATACCATCGGTGGTCAGGATAAAACAATTTCATTAAGTGTTATAAATAAAATTTAGATGTGTTTCATTCTTTAGACTAGATTAGATTAGACTAGATTTTGAAGATATTTTAATCTTTTTATTCAGTTTTACTTCATAGACACCTTGTTCTCATTAAAAATATTTCGATGTATTTATATGCATTTAATATTATGTTATTAAAGTTTTATGACATTAGAATTTTTAAAGTTACTACGCGTTTAGTAACTCGCACTCACTATTTTAAAATTGAAATGTAGATCGTATATCAAAACAAAATTTTATTTTTTCTTATCAGTGAATATTAAAAAAATATTCAATTTAAATTAATAGTAGAAACAACCAACCTTCCGAAGTCTTGTTTTAAAAGTTTTAATTATTACTATCTAGCGGGATTTCAAATTATTGCATGTCCAAGGGCCCGCATTCCCGAAGACGGCCTTGCGTATATCGAGTCTTCCATAACGTGTGAAGTCATAATAATTTTGCCTATAAACGATCTCATATCAGTCATAAATGTTAATTGAACGAGATTAACTCGGCAATATCGCTTTATAAGTCAACCGGATTATTCACCTGTGTTCCAATAAAACTTTTAAAAATTCAATTAAGCCGAGCGTTATAGTTTCTTTTTTAATCTGCGGCCTTTGCTTCCGTCCATACAAGCGAGTTGGAAATGAAATTGAATTCCAACGAGCCAAGATATGTATGTAATTGAAATTTCCAGGGCTATATGTCCATTAGGTCTCGGTCAGTTTTAGATTGACTTCAGCTATTGTTCAACATCAATCCATTATTGTCCACTGCGGAGAACGGGACTCCTTTAACATGAACCACGTTCAACGCTGGCCTAATGCGGATTGGTATACTTCACATCCTGTTAAGAACTTTATGGAAACAATTTTCAAAGAGGGAGAACTATAGTTCGAACTATAAAGGTACCACCGCTCCATTATCTGCCGTAAAGCATTACTTGTGTTTCGGTTGTGGTTGCCCGCTTCACTTTGATCCATCCTCTTGACCATCCTAATCCTCAGGAGTGAGGACTGTTGAGAAATGACGTGAAACTTGTTTAATAATAATAATAATAATTTATTGAACTAGCAAAGACTAGTTTCAAAATTTTACAACTTTATATACGATTTTATACTTTTTATTACTTATTTATTAAAATGAGTTTCTGACTACAGTCCATATAAAATATGTTACAATCTATTCTTTCGTTGATGATGGTCTGGATGCAATTAAATTTCTTCCGGACACGTTGCATCAGGGAGAGGAAGAGGCAGAACTTACACATTGTGGTATAGAAATCAATTAACGTAAGCTTTCCGAATATCCCCGATGTACTACAGTAACGAGGTAACCCATTCAGCATCCTGAATTCAATGTTATATTGGACTCAAAGAGGCTATTAAAATATGGTTATTGGGTAAAGTTGGATAGTTAACACGTGCTCAGCAAACATCCTTGATGAACCACAGTACCAAGGTTACCAATTTTTAAATTATGTCATTAAAAAACCGCATGTTACTCGATACCATGTTTCTATGATAACAAGAATTTCCGGCAAAATTGGTTCCACCCTCTACAGCAGTGTTTCCCAAACTTTTTTAGGCAATGCCCCACCTAAACATTTCTAAAAATTTTATGCCCCCTACATATTTTTTT
>DWON01010194.1:0-10929 GCA_018251015.1 Phocides pigmalion okeechobee
CAATCAATGCTTCACTACGCATAGTGAAATTTGAGGCCAGTGATCTAATTCTATTTTGCTACACAGCGGCAATAGCTTCACGAACAGTTGCTTTAGGGTACATGAAGATACTGGAAGACACTACCCCACTGAAGTGTATGCTGCCGTCACATTCCAGGTATTCAACAGATTCCGGCATGGAGTTTTCCTGAAGAATAGTTATACTTGACTACCTAACTACTTATATGGAGGTGTCATGGTCGCACATATTTTTGACTTATAACAAAAGTGTTAAAACCTACAAAGTTGTGGTTGAAAGAATGTAATGAATGTAATGTAATGTAAGAAAGTATGTGGCTTTCCCACTGTCCTACATCTGTGGCTGACAGTAACTAGGATTTTAGTTGATTTAGATTTGTTGAATTATTTACAAATTACTAAAAAAGTTATTCATCTGAAATACCATACAATATTGGCATACATTTTTCTCATTACATGTGTTCTCCATATACTATCATAGGCAATAATACCATTGCCTGACTAGATGAAATAATTTAATGTGTACTAAAAAATATACTTACAAATGGCACAAATAAAGATACATGCATTGATTTTGGTGCGTCTTGTGTAGTTTTGGCACTGTTTTTAGGTTTCTTCTTTTTTATCAACTGTTCCAGAGCCTCGGAACCATCCTTTAGCTCTCCATCAATAAACATGACGCTTGATTCAATTGCTTTATGAGCAGACTCCAATATTTGCTGTAATATTAAAGTAAATTAATTTTTTTTTTCTTGAATTTGGTACTTTGACTGTGGTGTTCATATTTATACTATAAAACATAGTTGCAGGTTGTGGCACTAGACTGGAGAAGTTTTCTCTAGACTGAAGATGCACTAACAGTTCACTCACTTGATGTTATGCTGTGTTTAACATGTAAACACGGCACTCGTGTTGACCTGTAACTTTGTGCAGATTTGTATTAACACAAATAGTTATGTGCAAACTTCATGGACATTATGCACAATAAAACACAACAACTATCTTTCACACAAGGTACAAGTGTTAAATCGGTCCACATAATTCATGTGTCTTTTAATAATCATCACCAACCCATTGCTGAGCCTAAGCTGATGCAGGATATTTCATAATATGAGAAGAATTAGGCCATGGACCACCATACTAGCAAAATGTAGATTTGTAGATGCTGACTTGTCACAATTTGTAAACTTTATGAAAAACTCTCAGGTATGCATGTTTCCTTGCTATGTTTTTTTCATCATTAATCATTAGAGCAAGTAACAATTAATTTGTAATATCCAAATACTTTTGATAAATCAAAGATGCATGCAAATAATTAGAAATTCTGGCTCCTGTGTATGAGATCAAATGTTAGCACTAGGCTTTCTCTGCTTTTATCACATTTTTACTAATTTACATTAAATTCAAATGGTGTCCTCGTAAACAATGTAACAAAACTTCATAAACTTGTGTTATAATAGCCTTTAGGAATACACAAATGTAATATATGAGCATAGATATATACCTGAAATTGATGTTTAACAGATATTCCACTTTTCTTGACAATAACAGGGTACATTTCATCAAACTCATAGTAACAATCCAATCTTTGCCATTGTTGAGGTTTTGGTAAAAATTTCCAATCAACTGGTTTCATTGCAGTTTTACCTGTTGACCCAACTTCAACACTCTTGCATGTCAACACCTTGGTGTTTGTGGACATATGTAAAATTAATCTCTCATTTGAATATGTATAGTTCCCATACATGTATTGGTTACTACTCAGAACTTTATATATGTAGTTCAAAATAGTTTTAACTTTACTGAAGTGATTTGGATCCTCAAAAACATCTTCATCGCTTGTAATGAAAATACCTAAAATGACAGATTCAAATATTTTAATTCACTATATGGTATTCGCATACACTTTATGAATGTCATGGATAAAATGTAAAATCAAAACTACAGCTTTGAGCGCCCTGTTGGCTTTGGTTGAGCAGTCATAATTAATTGACTTTACTTTACTTTTTATTAGGTATGAAAATATAAATAAAACATACCTTATTTTTCTATACTAGTACACAAGAAGTAAAAATCAACTACAAACTTAATTGACTACTATGTAATCTGATTTCTGATAATTATAACTCATGTTTTATTTTCTAATAATGCTTATAGCAGAAGCATGCTTAGATTTTTTTATAAAACATACAGTTGTGTAATTACTAGTCAAATTATTTTGAATAATCAATACAGATTGTGAACATCAGATCTGTAAAATACCTAAAGTAATTTGCTTGTAAATTCAAAGAATTAATCAGGTGCCAATAGATACACTTTTCCACCCTATATAGACGTAGGAGGGAGAGGATTCTCTCTATTCAAATGAACATAAATATTAGACTGCTTTTGAGGTAGAATAAAAGGTGGAGATGGAATATTTTTAATTCTTTAGTTACATAACTAACAGAAACAGAAAGGAATAATCACACAACACAATTGTAATTAACTTTAATGTCCAAGTGAACAGCTTGCACTGTATCTAATTGCTTTACAGTGCCACTTTTGTTCCAACCCTTTTCATGTGGAATATAATAATAATCAGTAAAATAGCATCACCAACAAAATTGTGATTCAACTTACTCAAATAAAAACAAAAAATACCTTGAACAAACATTCCCCCAGGCAACATCCTAGTGACATGTTTGGCATGATCACCGACCCATGCTTCTGATACTCCTAACAAATTTCGTACAGCTTCAGTTTTCTCGGATACATAGCTGCCTTCCGAAGCGGTATCAGAACCCTTTTCTTCTGGAGTTCGGGCTAAGTGGATTACATTTTCCCGTGCGTGTGTTACCTATAACAAAGTTAATTTCATGCAGAAATACCAGTATTGTGACTATATGTCATTAATATTGTAAATTAGCCTACCTGTCCCAAAATTAATCCAATAACGAAGGCTTCTTGAGACGCATATTGTTCCAAATATTGGAGACAGTACTCTGGAGAATACACTGTCCTAACCATTATAAGATTAACAAAATTTCACTTTCACAAGTAAATAAGTGAATTTTATTGAAATCAATAATACTTCTTGTTAATGTATATTTTAATATTTTTAACGTGACTACCATTACCAAATATTATCAACATCAACGCTAAAGAGTAAAGCAATACACGGGGAAATCGACATCAACAATTATTTTAATTACGTTGTCACTCTTGACAAATGTCAATATTTGACATATTGTAAATAGTGATGTTGATAGTAGATTATCATCTAAAATCGATAGCTCAATATTATAGTCGAGTCGAAATGGTACATAAACACTCGTAAGAAGACCAATTTTGAATTCCGAAAAGGAAAACAGGTGCAATAAATAAAAATATGTAAAAACGTAAGCACGTAAGCAGAATTCCCATAGTTTTGTTAAATTATCAACGATTTTGGCAAACATCGATGTTATCAGATCGATGATAACCTAATTTTAATAATTTATTATGGTTTCCTTAATAATTGAGTTTTTTTACGTTTTTCTAAACTAACTATTTGGCAAAGAAATATGGCCCCTAATATCAGAATAACTAATCAAATGGCAAGAAAAGATAATGACAACATATTTATAGCCTGGTTTTTAGGCGAAGTAATCATGAGCATAGGTTTCTACATAATTGAAAAAATGACGTGATGATTTTTATTATGCTACTTAGTGAGGGTTGTCGTCACATTTTTTTATTTAAATCTTTAATTTAAAGATTTATACAATCTTTTTGTTTAATGCTAGTTATTATTCTAAAATTCCAATAAAACAAATTTGGTGTCCATATTGTTTTACTCCATTTTATCAAATTACAATTTAGTCAGCTAGTTTTGGCTATTACTATCCGGGCTTCTTCAAAAAATACTTGTAGAATAGAAAATACAGTATATAGTAGTTAAAACGTGTTCTAGGATGTCACTGTACACAATATACAAACGTATAAGTTTGCTATGATTCTACATTCTTTCAAATGCACTTGTTTCAAATGTTTTAGTTCTCCATGGTGCCCCAGCTAAAATACACTATCTTTAGAAATTGTTTAGAGCTCGCCAGGGCGAACATTGCCACCCTCATAACCCGCCGTAAAGCAACATGTTCTTTATGTATTCTGTTTCGGTTGGGGAGGTGTGGATGCCGGATGCACATTATTGTAGGCGACCACCCTATTCCTCAAGAGTAGGAACGCATCCGCGTGCATCCTTAAATAGAACTTCTGTTCTACTTGAGATTAGACGTGCTTGTCCATGGGCTGCAGTGACCACTTAACATCAGGTGGCCTGCATGCGACATCAGTTGTGAAAATGTTGTAGCCGCAGGGAAAGCGTTAACCTTCTAAATTTACCGATATTTATTATTTTTTTATTTACATATGTACCAATTGTTGAAGATAGTGGAGTATGCTGAAAACCTCCAATTACGGGACGAAACTTATGTCCAGCAATTTGACATTGCTGCAACCAATTTAAATATGTTTACACCTATAAATAAACGGTCGTTTATTCGACTGCTAACCCTATTAGGCATTTTTTTTTTATTGTAAAGGAGTAAGAAACGGGCATGCAGGCCACCTGATGTTAAGTGGTCACTGCAGCCCATGAACCACCACGTCCAATCTCAAATAGAACATAAGTTCTATTTAAGAATGGACGCGGATGCGTTCCTACTCTTGAGGACTAAGATGGTCGCCTTCAATAACGTGTATCCGGCAACCACACCTCCCCAACCGAAACAATACATGAAGAACACGTTGCTTTACGACGGGTTATGAGGGTGGCGGTGGTACCGCCTCGGGCGAGCTCTAATGGCTTTACCACATTTAAAAGTCTCCTGTTAAAATGAAATATTTTCATCACAAAAAGGCGATAAATAAAATTTATGTCATCGATCGTCTTTCAATATAATTTTTGAAATATAATTTCGTTTTCTTAGAAAATCAATTGTTATTCGAAAAATTCCGAATTAATTGAATGCGTCGTAGTCCTATATTTTCTTTGAAATAAAACGTAAAATAAAGTTTTCAATTTTGACACCATTATATACATCAGCATAATGCCTTAAACGACATCACTGCAATGCGAATCCTGTCTTTGAAGTGAAATATATTCGCGCTACGAACATTACCGTTTCTAAAATATATCCAATTCACCTTTGGTTTAAAATTCCTCATACCGTCTCCTTCATTCGCCTTGTAATCACGTGAAACAGCTATATAATTTCGAAACAAAAATAACACTGAAAACCTCACATTGGCTTCGATTCGATATTTGGAGGTACGCCAGACTTTATCGAATTTATGTAAAAGATGGAAATTGAGGTGAGAAACGACTGGCTACGTTCCCGGGAATGGCAACTTGGAACAAAAAGTACCGTAACTGTTGGAAATATTCTAACTTTTATTACACTTCTAGTTGGATTTTATGATCGGGTAAATAAAACAGTGGAAAGGCGTTGTCGCCGCATTGATTGTGTGGAATACAAATTTTGAAAAATATGTTTTACACACACATTGGGCTTCAATTTTCGATGTTTTCCAAATTTCCTAACAGAAAATGTTCTCATATACCTGTACACATAATTTTTAAATTGACATAACACATTTGAGAGTAAAAGGTGGTAGAGCCGTTACAGCTCGCCCAGGGCGGCACCACCGCCTCCCTCATAACCCGCCGTAAAGCAACATGTTCTTTATGTATTGTGTTTCGGTTGGGGATGTGTGATTGCTGGATACACATTATTGGAGGCGACCATCTTAGTTCTCAAGAGTAAGAACGCATCCGCGTCCATCCTTAAAAAAAACTTCTGTTTTATTTGAGATTGGAAATGGTTGTCCATGGGCTGCAGTGATCACTTAACATCAGGTGGCCTGCATGCCCGTTTCTTACTCTTTCATAATAAAAAAATGAATGAATGGATAGTCAAACAAATGATTAGTCTAACATTGAAATGTTTTAACGTGATTTAAGTTACGGATATAGCGTTGATAAGACTGTTAAGCGATTTTGCTTATAAATTATGTCAGTATAAGCAACTGCGACGAAATTTATATATATTATTAATGTCTCACTTCTAGTAACATAAGAAAATTATACATATCTTCTAGTAACATAAGAAATTTAGACATATCATTAATTTTTGTACATTACAACTTCAGGATAATGAACGATGAATGAAAAACATCCCAAAAAGATGGTATGAGCTCAATTGAAAATAAAAAAAAAAAACATAATAATGATTACTACAAAAGTTTACTTCGTGTCAGTCAGTCCATAAATACATATACAATTTACAGAAGAAACTTAATTTAATTCTATAAATAAATGTACAATTTATAGAAAAATCCTAATTTTATACGATAAATGCTTTCACAATTTATAGAAATAATGTTAATTGAATTTGATAAATAGATAGACAATTCATAGAAAAAAACCTTGATTTAATTCCATAAATACTCGTACATACACAATTTGCAGAAGAAACTTAGTTTAATTCGATAAATACTTGCACGATTAATAGGATAAATTTAATTCGATTAATCAATGCACCATTTATCAAAAATAATTATAATTTAATTCTATAAATACATGCACGAATTGCAGAGAAATGTTAATTTCATTTTTTTAACATTATTTTTACTTCGTTGAAATAATATTACAGTCTTTAATTCGAACACATTCGGCTAATTACCTTTTTTATGGCCCTATTCGAGGGCGTATACGAAATGGAGAGCCATGTTCTTACATCTGCCGTCCATGTTTTCACATCGGGGTGCTAGGGTCTTATTAAAATTTTACCCCGTCGACTTTGTGAACTGTATTAAATTTAATTTTAACTCACTCGTCCGACGTGTACCAATGAGCTACAAGCGACGAATCATACTTAAAGATTTTTTTGTGTGGGAACAGTTGTAAACAAGCATGCAAACCACCTGTAGTGATAAACTATGTAGGTACCCTACGTCTAGTTGTTTTTTCTTTTTTGCGTTCCGTATCACACACGACATCAACTGTATCTTTCATATTAGTTTAAAAAAACTGATTCAAAATATCGGCAATAAAAAGGCGTTAATCGTGAGTACCCGTGAGTAAGATAATAGATAATTTTAGGACAAACTCTTCGTTAGTTAAACAAGCGTCTAAAATTCGAGACATCGCAATATCAAAGAATCAGCACGTTAATTAGATTCGTGGAAAGGATTGTCTAATGGTTAATTAAATTAAATTCCGTTTGTTGTCAGTTGTTTGTTTCGATATTAATTATTTCAAAATAAACCTAGGATTAATTAAATAAATCTGGCTTGTTTGCTTTACTACGGAGTTTGTTAAAAGTCCACAACTTATACTAATTACTAACATTCAAAACTTATATCGTTGCGGAATATTCATTTCAGTAAATAACGTGTACTCACGATTAACGCTTTTTATTGCTCACATTTCGAACCATTTGCATGCTACTGGTTCGAAATATCGGCAATTATAAAGCCTTAATCGTGGGCACCCGTTACATAAAATTTTCAATAATCGCGTTAATCGTGAATACCCGTTATATTCTAAAACGTATTAATGACTAATTAATAACAACCATTAGTTGAGAATGAGGCCTCATTCCCAATTCGCAATTAATATTTTCTCAAGAATTTTCTAACTAGGAATTATGTTTTACTCGTAATTCTAAAATTTACTTAAACATGTTATAATTGATTTTTTTGATACTACTACTCGTACGTCAGTTTTTAATATTTTTCCAATACTTAATTTAAAATTAAATTAAATTATTGATTTAGAAGATTAAAAGTTGTTACGAGTATTCAAGTTCGGGCTAGTGGACTATTTACAGTGAACATATAGTAGTGTACAGTGTGTAACTGCTCTAAAGGGTACTAAAATACCAGTAACTCAAAGTTATAAGTTTGAGGTTATTCATGCGGAAAATTGTCACTTATTGATTATAATTCCTTATAATACAGTAATAATGACCATATGACCAACCAATCATTAATTTGTAACCAAGTGGTCAATCAGTAATCAAATGAGATGTTTGATAAAAAGAATAAGTAACGACAAAATGACTAAATAACAACAAAATGACTAAAAAACAACAAAATGAGTAAATAGCGACAAAATGACTAATTAGTGACAAAATGACTAACTAATAATGGTTAATGATTCAGCTTACTAATGTACAAGTAATAACCCATTATTAACCAAATACGTTCGGACACTTACATTATTGAACTACTATGAGGCTTTAAACCAGATAAAATAATCGTATCTGCGATTAGTTTTAGGAAAGTCACAAACCTAGTTATACTAGTTTCCACGTTAATCTAACTTTTCATATACACTAAGTTTATTTCGTGATGCTAATGAGACTATGTGATTAGGTTATTTATCTTATCTATTTGATTCATCGAATAAAAGGAGTTATTTGTAGTTAAAATTAATTGATAGGAATCCTATTTATGCGTGCATGCATGCTTATTCGCACATGCATTAAAAAATCTTTAGTGAGTACCCCGTACTTAATAAAATGTGGAAAATCCGCAATGTTATTAAAATCAACATACATTCCTTTCCTCGCGCGGTTAACGGATTTCACGCCCATTCTTGTATGCATGGTCATTGGTATCTCCATGCACATAAAAATAGTTTATAACCTTTGGTATGAAGAGTTGAGAATCGACTGTGAGAGTATCACGGTGAGAGGAATTCGGAGTAGAGATGTTACGGAGGTTTGATTCCGATTTTGAAATCTCGGAATTTCCGTTTTTGCACATCCGTTTCCGAAAACCCGGAACTTCCGTCTGGACTTACGGTTTGGGTTGTAAAATGTTTGAAAAAGTGTCGGTTCCGTAACTTTTAAATTATAGGTTATCGATTGAGAAACTTTTAATTTAACGGCTATCAACGTCCAGCGGCGGTGGCTGTTGAATTAAGAAAGCTAAATAACAATGTTGTATTATTTTATGTTATTAGACCTGCTCATCTCACCTCTAATTCCACTTCCGATTCGGCTTCCAGTTCCGGCTCCGGCTCCGTTTCCGACAAACCAAATTTAAAAACTCCAAACTCACCTCTGGTTCCGCTTTCGTAACGTCGCTAATACGTAGCTACATAGTCCGGCATATAAACTATTCGCACAATGCTTGCTAGAGGCCCGCCACTTACCGGAGCCCATTGTTCGGGGAGATTAATTTGTACAGCGAACGTCCGCGTCGGGGCAGGAAAAATGGAACGAATATAAGGGACCGTGCCGTCATCTTCTTTGTGTTGGGAAGGTAGCAAACAAACGTGCAGGCTATCTGATGTTAAATGGCCTATGCAGGACTTCACGACTTCAAACAGGACTAAAGTCCTGTCCGACATCCAGCATAGATCTACAGCTGAGATGGACATTAGTCTATGCAGTCCATGGTCCAACACAAATAGGACTAAATTCCGACAATATGCTTATTCGTAAATGCGTTGTTATCTACGACTAAGACGGTCGCCTCACTTGTAAGTATATTCGGTAGCCGTCTCTCCATCCGTAACACAAGCATTGCTTTGCGGCGGATTATGAGTGTGGCAGTGGTACGGAGTAGCAACGCATCTACTTTCGAGCTCAGATAGGATTAACTTGTGTTTGTGGTTTTACTTGGATGTCGATGGGTTGCGACTACTCAACATCAGATGGTTTGCATGCTCATATGCTACTCTTCTCACGTAAAAAAATCTCGGCCGGTGAACAGTGTTGGATATGACAGACACAGGCAGATAGATAAGGTGCTTCAAAATGCGTAAAACCTTCCGGCTTGTTTTGAGGGATGTGATGACATTAAGGATAATAGTGAAGGTATGCTTATCTGGGAAATTAATGGCCTTTACACGGCTTTTAAACATAAATGAGACGTATAAATGGATAAGATACCATATATTAAACATATAAAGTATCAAGGTTCTGTATTATTGCCTGGAAAATGAGACCCTTATTTCAGTCAGCAGTAATACAGAGATATATATAAAGGGACAGGAGAACTATCAGGATTTATTTTTTTACGAGACAAATCTGTTGTCTCTTAAAAAAATTATAAATATAAACATTTTATTTTGATTTGGTATTCTTTACCTAATTTTATTAAACAATTACATTGTAGCAGGAAATTTATGGTGAAAGGTAGAGAACTACAGTTCGACTGGGGAGGTACTACCGCGGCCCTCATAATCTGCCATAAAGCATTACTCGTGTTTCGATTGGAGAGGTGCGGTTGCCGGCTACACTTTGAAACGAAGCGACCATCTTAGACCTCAGGAGTAACAACGTATCTACGTTCAAGCTCAAATAGGATTACGGTCGTATTTGTGGTTGTGCGTAGATGTCTATGGGCTGCGACTATTTAACAACAGATGGTTTGCATGCTCGATTGCTACTCTTCTCACATATAAAAAATGAGATTTAGAAAAAATCAGCAACATTTTAAATACATGATTAGTTTGTAGTATCAAACGTTACTTTGCGTAAATTGGTTATATGCTCTATTACCATTTTATTTTTCTTATCGACATATTTATAAGATAGCATATGACTGTTTTAAATGTACATATTTATTTTTTGTGCTATGCATGGAATAAACTATTTCTTTCTTCCTTTCTTTTTTAATCTATGCTATTAGGTTATATTTAAAACTACTTTCCACCAATCCGCTATCGCTATCGCTATCACCTGTATAATGAAAAGTTATGCATAAAGACAGAGTTAGTGTCGTGTATCGTGATTTGGAATGCAAAAAAGGAAAAGTAACTGGACGTCGGGTAAATATTAATCTACCTATTAGCATTTGTGGTTGCCAGATACACATTATTGGAGGCGACCATCTTAGTCCTCAAGAGTAGGAACGCATCCGCGTCCATCC
>DWON01010195.1:0-10926 GCA_018251015.1 Phocides pigmalion okeechobee
CACAATACATGAAGAACATGTTGCTTTACGGCGGGTTATGAGGGTGGCGGTGATGCCGCCCCGGGCGAGCTCTAACGACATCTCTCTATCGACTCTACATACCTACGATTAACGCTTTTTAATTGCCCATATTTCGGACCAGTTGCAAGAGTCGTGGTCACGGTTAAATTGAGCTGGCGGGGGAAATATTGACAGGGGTTACCGTATTATCACGGTGTATCTGTTTTACTTAATTTTACTTAAACAGTTGCCGGCCATTATACTAATGGAAGACAATATGAGCAGCCCACAGAACTTTTGGTATTTACACTAAATATATAAATACCTATGTCGTAATCAAAGGAAAAAACACTTTACCAATTGATCGTTTAAAATTTAATTGTATAAAGTCATTTACGAAAAAAAATTACTATGCTGGTAAATAATTCATTATCATTGGATATGGTGAATTTAAAAAAAAGTTGTAAAATATAGCCTGTTTTATTCCAAACTTTGACTAGCTTCCTAAACTATTACTATATAATTACACTGCCAAACAATTAAAGCTCTGTGATACGCAACTAAATAAACAAGAACAAGTTAAAAAATAAAAATCATATCATGGCGGAATATTTACCCGTGACCACCTTTCATGCATTGATTCGAAATATCGGCTATTTAAAAAAATGATCTTGAATACCCGTTACATAATAAAATCTATAAATCGAATACATATCCGTTACAGAGTACCTATTCCTACCGCACTTAATTACCTATTACATAGTAAAATGTAAGAACACTTTACTATGTAACGGGTACTTACATTATTTTGAGATACATAAAAAATATTATGATTATACAAATTAATACGTGTAATATTCTATTGTATGGCTATGTAATTGTACACTTTGATTAATATAAGTCAAAGTTTAGAACTCGTTTAAGGTTTGACTAAGCCTCGGAAACTAATTTCAGGCTAAGCTTGCTCTCCGAGTAGAACTAATAATGCGACTGGCATCGCTTTTAGAGCAGATCCGGATAAGCCGATATTTATAGTACTCGTATTACCCAGTTATTAAATACTAGACATTAATATCGTAACTTCAAATAATTGGAGCGTACAAACCCATATTTGTTTTTTACTGTTTTTCGATTCTAGTATCAGCCATTAAGTGTCTATTTTCATCATAATTATAGGTAAACTACTTTTTAAGGAAATTATGATAAAATACGTAGCAAAGAATTATAGGTACTTTTGTTTGCATCACGTAAAATGTAAATTGAGTTATTTAGTTACTTGTCTCCTGAGAAGTAAAGTTTTTGTAGCTACCCCTTTACGGCTTGAAGCTTGCGATGCAGTAGAAATATTTGTTACACTATAAACACCATCGACGCGTTCACGGTTCACTTTTATGTGTGAAGACAACATTTGCAACAAACAAAAAAATCTTAAACAATATATAACAAACAAATACAGTATAACGTAGAACAAAATAATAATAACACTAACAATCCAACACATCTTTCACACACTACTCCTGTGCACACGTACACACACACGGTCACACACACGGTCACGCGCGCACACCCACTTACACACACACACACACACACACACGCATATAATTTATAAACTACACCTACACGTCTCCCGGTTTTGAGTGACCTATGTATGTCTTATGAGAATTAAAGATTCCTTTAAACCCAGGAGTAGTAAACGAGCATGCAGGCCACCTGATGTTAACTAGTCGCTGGAGCCCATTGACATTCACATATAATCTCAAGCAGGATTGAAGACTAATGAGGTCAATCGGAGATGCGTTGCTTTAAAATGAAACGCCGAAAATTAAATTTTTACCCTCTCGATGATGAATAAAATTAATATGTCAGTTGGTTTTTGAAATACTTACCCTTAACTTATCCCAAACTCACTCCAAACTTACCCCAAATTAGGGGTTTACAGTTTGTATGAAATTTGGCAAAATAGAAGAAAATAATTTTACGTTTTTTGATTCATTTTATAGTTTTCTTCAAAAATACATGCACAGAGTAAAAATAGTGGAGCATGATTTATTGGTACGTATTGTTATATCGACTTTTACGCGATAAATTTCGAGGTAAAGGCTAGTGAAGAATCTATAAATCTTATAAAACAAAGTCCCCAATCGTGTCTGTCTGTCTGTTCGTGATAAACTTAAAAAGTACTGGACGGATTATTTCACAATTTTCACCAAAAGCCCCTTAAGAAGATTTTAGTGCATCATAAGTTGTCTTTTTTGTAAATTGGGTTAGAAATTTAATAGTTATTCAATATAGTCATTAGTAATTCAATCGTCGTTCGAAATAGATGTTTCTAATTGTCAGTTTTTGCGACTAGGTAATGACTGGATGCATGTATGAAAGAAAAATAATGTAAGTAAATATGTATAAACTATATAACCCGAGCGATGTCGGGCCGGGTCGCTAGTAAAAATATATGAATACGTGAGGGAGAATGAAAACCACTCAAACAAATTAAATCGGACAGTACTCTACGATCGGCAGGTGGAAACGAATTTATGAAATCGAGTGAGTACTTCAGGTACTTCAGTTTTATAGTGCTTTAAATCTGATTTGACGAGCGACAATCCGAAATTTTACTGGTCTGTTCGAAACGGTAGGTACGTAGTTAAGTGCTGGTTTATTTCAAGAGATATAATTATTATAGTATAATATTAAACGTATAATATATAAAAGAGGAAGGTAACTTTTCTTAACTTTAAAGGTGGCAGGACTATACCAACGGCTGCACTTTTAAGCGAGGCGACCATCTTAATCCTCAGGAGTAGTAACGCATGTATGTTCGAGCTCAGATAGGATTTCAGTCAAGTTTGTGATTGTGATTGTACATGGATGGATGGTGGATGTCTATGGGTTGCGACTACTTACCGTCAGGTGGTTTGCATGCTCATTTGCTACTCTTCTTACATAAAAAACCTGATCAGGGATCAATGTACAGCCAAAATAATTTAAAATAGGATGCTGAAATTTCGAAATTCCATTCCTATGGGATAGGTTCGAAGATCGTATGAAATTCTGTAACATCTGTTATGCGAGTGAAGCCGTGCGAACAAACTAGTAAAATTTTACGTGTAAGTCCGTGTGTCTGGGGTTCCAAATTTTTAGCTATTAATGATATTATATATCTTACGTAATTATGTGTCAAAGTGGTAGAATACTGTACGGTGGTAGTATCAGAACTACTTCGACCTTTATTTGTTTGAATTTTTCTTTAACATTTTCATAACGAACACGAATTTTATTCTGAACACGGTTCGAGGAATATTTATTGGTTCTTATATTAGAAAAATATTTGCGAACAAAAATGTCACTGGTTATTAAACTAGGTTTGTGTAAAATAATAATTGAATGTAAACCTTTTAAAGCCTGGAATCTAAGAGCTTATATAAATATTTACTTCAACGACTCGTTAAAAGTTTGATAAAACTCAGTAAAGTTTACGCTGAACAGAAATAGGTAATTAATACCATGAATATTTATCAAAATAAACTGATTCAAGAGAAACATTATTTACTTCTAAAAATATTTTTACTTCTTTTTGATTTTCTGTTATTTCAAACTACGTTTGCCCGCAATGTAACTTGGTTTTAAGAAGACGTTTTCCGCGTTTTCTGTACATTTCTCTGTGCGTTCTCTCTCATATTAAATAGTTTTTAATATACATACTATAGTTATTACTGAATTTCAGTATAACATAAAGTGAGGATCCATAGCTTATAATGAGAACATAAGTAGAAAGGTACAGGCATTTAAAATATTTGCAAATTTTCAAAAAACTTAACAAATAGACAAATGGACAACATTTCACTTTTATATAGTAATAAAACATGGACGAATAAAATTTAGGGGACCCGTCAGGAATCAGGTCCCACAGTAATAAGGGAAAAACAAAGTCTCTTAACATTTACATTTTGCATCCATATATTGTACACTCAACAATAAATATTATTTTTTTGTAATTTCTAATTGACTGCGATACACAGACGTTCGAAATTTTGTCTTTCTACGTAAATTACAGGGTTGAACCGGTTAATTTTTGCGTAAATTACGGAGATAAAGTCGTTAATCTTTGTACATTTTTGACAATGTGAAGTTGTCCCATCCTCCTCTGAGGTTATATCTTCTCAAGTAGTAAGAAGTAAGATCAGACTAAGCACTCTAAACCTATATCTTCTAATGTAATAAGGACTAAAGATGAGAATACGCACTGATAGAATATTTTATTTCCAGAAACGATGAGGCTCGTGATGCCGGGCTGCGTGGGGGACGCGCGGAACCACCCCACCGTTCGCACCCTGTTGATCATGCTTGCTATGGTCATATACCTCGTTATGGGTGAGTACAATGCTTGTGTCAATATGACAGTTGCTTTGACAGGCGATGGAACTGAGTAGTAGAATCTTTGAGGTCGTTGTAGACGCATTGCTACTCTAAGTATTACGTTGTTTCGAGAGTCGAACTCTCGATTCGATTCTCGAAACAACTCTTCCTGCAATCTGCTTGGCAATTAAAAGAGAGGTAGTCATCCTAATCCTCAGTGTAGCAAAGCATCTATGTAACTTCAGCTAGGATTTGTGTCCTTTTTATGGTAGTATCTGGATAAAGGAGCTGGAGCGGCTTTTTTACTATCAGCTAGCCTGTATACTTTTGCTACTTCTCTCATAATCGTACGTCAACGCAATGCTATTAAAATCGTCTTCAATTGGTTTACTCTTACAAGGGAGGCGACAATTTCAGTCCTCAGGACTAGCATGCATCTACGCACGACGTCAGGCAGGACGTAACTCTTGTTTAATGTTGGACATATGTGCATGAGTTGCACAGACCAGTTAACATCAGATGGCCTGCATGCTCATTTGCTACTTTACAATAATTAAAATTATACATTACGCAATTGTAATATAAGCTTAACTTCAACACAAAATTTCATCTCCTATTTTTCTACCCTTAAGGATGGTATTTTCTTTACAAATTTCAATGAGCACAATTGAATGTATTCTCTTACAATTAAAAAACATGTATCAAATCGCTTTATAAAAGACACAGTTATACGCTAACAAGCACAAATTAAAATAAAATAACAGAGACCCTTTTAAATTGGTTGTAAACTTCAAAGCGACGTTTATTCATCGTCTCACGTATAAATGCACAAAGGCATCAAAAACCTTCTTACAATGAACTCCGGTTCATTCCAAGTTGGATAAAAAGAAAGGAATTATTGTTAGAACTAAGCTGAAAGTTCATGGAACCAATTTAAAATACTTTTTCCATTCTCCATCTTACTTTCAAATTATAATGATTTATGTTTTCAATATGATTGTTTATGAGACCGATTTAGTTTCATTTCAATCATTGTGATTATAATTTTCTATTTTGACTTTTTTCAAGAGATAATGCAACAAACTGTTAGTTTGACCGGGGAGGTACCACCGCCGCACTCATAATCCGCCGTAAAACATTACTTGTATTTCGGTTGGAGAATCGCGGTCGCCGGATACACTTTGAAGCGAGGCGACCATCTTAATCCTCAGGAGTAACAACGTTAGATAGGTTATTACGTCCGAGCTCAGATAGGATTTCAGTCGTGTTTATTATTATTTGTAATTGTGATGGTACATGGATGTCTATGAGCTGTGACTACTTAGCATCAGGTAGTTTTCATACTCGTTTGCTTTTACTTATGTGAGAAATCACATAAAAAAATTACACTACGTTTATTGGTTATTAATTACCTGTTAAATTATTACAAAGCGTAATTTAATATAAAATAATAATAATATATACATCCTTAGGATGAGTTCCCAGGAAGTTCTCAGCATAACCTCGTTAACAGTCTTGATATTTAGCGGCCTGAGGCTCATTTTCTTATAAATATCTCCCTTCGTCTGCATATTTAGTCCCTTCTTATAGCGACTCTTCTTAAGCGTCTTTACTCCTTCTTACTTACTTCTTAAGCGAACAATTGATGCGTTACTAGCATGTACGCACTACCAACGAGTTACCCGTACATATAAAATGCCCGAAAAGTGATATGTAGCTTGCATAATGGATCGTGGCTTTAATATTACCTGCGCGACAGGAGTTTTACATTTCAATCACGAGAGAATTGCTTTTGCGGCAAGCGGTAAGCTCCATACGACGGGTTGTTCTTTGCTCACCGCTTTCAATAAACCTCCGTTGAAAGGAGCCAATACCAAACGATCGGGAACAGAGACATTATTAACATGGAGATATTATATATGATTTTTTGATAATACTACCATATTCTCTTGAAACAGGCTTATTTTCAGCTTGTTAGTAACTGAATGTTAAGCTATTGTTATGGGTTCGATTACGATCGAAGACAAAATATGTGTGATGAGCTTGATAATGATATGACGCAGTAAAAATATAAGGAAGGAATTAATTTCATGAAAGTAGACTCTCGTGTCTTTTTTAAATTGATTTAAGTATTTCAAGTGGTTCAATTATTCTTTTAATTTTATATTTTCTTTCGTTTTTTGTGTCTCTGTATAACTTTTGTTTTTTGTTTATTTATATTTTTTTCTTTTTTGCACTTGTTCCCTGCTACTAATTGTTAAGAGGATAAATAAAGATTTTTCTATTTCTATGTATTTCTAAGTTAATTTAATAAGTTTACAGCAATTTTCAAGAACAGCAAGGATTTAAGACATTAAAACATAAAACTATTTGGTTTTGTCTTATCTTTGATTAAAGCGTAAAAACGTATAAACCCAGTAAAATGCTGATATTTCGAAATTACAAATACTTATATTTTATTTTATGTAACTAAGTATAACATTGATTTATTGATAACATCTCTTTACAGTAAGTTAAGAGCCATTGAACCGTGTGCTTGACATAATATGATCCACCGGGCGACCCTCTAGAGAATAAGTTCAACAGTCGCTGATAAGCCCATCGACTTATCCCTTAACCTATTAAGATTTTAACAAATAAAATACTTTTTTGCAAAGACGAATATTGAAGATATGTTTTATACTCACTTTGCAAGTTGGTAGTTGGTCTCCGGTCGAACCATACTCTCTGCATGGAGAGACCAGGGAAATGGTTGTACCTCACTCTTTTTAACGTGAAAACATTGTTGTGTATTGCTCAAACTGTTGGGTTGTTGAATGAGTTACATGTGTAGTGACCCTCTTAGCCATCTAACAGCCGCCAGAGTAACAACGCATCATATTACTAGAGAAGAGTAGCAAACAAGCGGCTTATATGATGTTAAAAAGTCGTGTAACCCATGAACATCCGCAATCAATAGGAATGAAGTATTACTTAAGCTGAAGTGTAAATACATTGCTCCCGGGGACTAAGATGGCCGCCTCATTACTAAACGTAGCTGACAACCGCACCTCTCACGAAACACGAAAGTTGCTTCAGGGCTGATAATGAGTGCGGCAGTGTTATCTAACCAGATAATATAATATTTTTACTATTAGTGAAACTGTTTGTCTGTGAGCATTTTCAGAGGAGACTCCAGGTCTATATGGGTTTGGTTACAAGTGCCCCTTGGCGACCATGATCATTTTCCATCAGGCTAATCAGCAATCTAATTAAAAAAGTAGACGAGTTTACAGTACGTAATCTCATCTACTGTTTCGATCAGATTCAAATATAAAATAAAATGTATTTATAATCTAAAAATAGAAGAATGTCTTAAAGAATCACTCTAAAATTTATTGAAACAATCTGAGTAACTGAAGTCTGTAAAGTCTCATTGATTAATAATAGAATTTTCCTTTATAACTATTGTTTGTTACCTTCAAAGGCGTCTGATTTCAATAAGTCTACATAATTGTGTCGCCCACGCGGTGATTCTGTTCAAATTAATGCTCAAGTAAAAATGTCAGGCGCTTATTTTCTACAACCGTGTTATTTCAAACATTGTAATTAACTTGTTTATGAAGTGCGTCTTAATTACAAAATCAAGGCTTTTGTTTGCAATAACAAAGTATGTTTACTGTAGCATAAATATCCGAACTTTAAACAATTATAAGAAGTACTTGTTTAATACTTTCTATTTTTAAAATGTTTTTTCTTCTAATATAGGGTTTATGAGATTAAAGGTACGTCTAAGGATTGAGTTGAAACTAATATATTTAAGATAGAAAAATTGTAGCAATTGAATCCTCGATAATGGAGCGACGGAAGCTTCTAACTTTTAAATGTTTGATGTTATCTGATACAAAGGTAATTTTTTGCACTTGATATATTTTTTTATGTGAGAAGAGTAGCAAACGATATCCACGACACCACTACAAACACGACTGAAATCCTATCTGAGGTCGAACATAGATACGTTGCTACTTCTGTGGAGTCAGATGGTCGAGTCGCGTCAAAGTGTAGCCGGCAACCGCACCTCACCAACCGAAACATAAAGAACTTTGTAGTTAAAAGAAATCAAGGATGCTGCATTATAAAAAGCGGCAGGTTATAAATATAAAAAAAGAAACACAAGTAATGTTTTACGGCGGATTATGAGGGCGGCGGTGGTACCTCCCCAGTCGAAATGTAGTTTTCCCACTCTTAAAATGTTTAATGTTATCCGATATATATTACGATATATACATAGATATATTTTTATTTAACCACAAATACAGAATCATACTACAGGCGCCTACACTTGTTTTTGGAGGTAAAGTTGCTAGTTATTTCCACTACAATCAAAATAAGTGTTCCTGTAATTATAGGTGAACATAGTATTCTGAATTTGATTACTTGTGATTACTTTGAATTTTTGTTTTTAATTCTCTTTTGTTTTTAACCTCAAGTATACTAAATAATCCTTCGTATTATTTATAACTTTTTTAAACAATTGGTCCCACGTTTGATCCACGTCGCCGGTTATAAGCTGGTTCATATCTTGCGCAGAGAAATGCGATCGCTATTCAAATGGGGATACGGTTGTTCTTGGCAGCTTACCGCTCGGGCACGAAATCCCTTTGGATTGTTTAGTTTAGGCTTTTATTACAATTAATTTTAAGGTTTTCATTATTTGTTATTATAGTTGGTTATTATAAATATGAAAATGTAAATAAATTTGTATTATAGTTTTTGAAATCATGTATTCAAAACCATACATTTTGCCAACAGGTGCTACAGTTTTCCAAGCCATCGAAGGTCCTGTGGAGGAGGAAATAGCTGACAATATAAACCGTCTGAAGATGACCTTCATCAACGAACACCCCTGCGTCTCTGGTAAGTTTTTTTTTTCTTAAGTATGTCATATAAAACCAACGGAAAGTGATATAGCACTGATATAGTGAATAAAAACTGCCAAATACGTGTGCTTTCCAAATATAAATTTACCCACAGCTTTACTCACATTTTTTATGTGAGAAGAGTAGTAAATGAGTATACAAACCACCTGATGTAAGTAGTCGCAGCCCGTAGACAACCACGTACAATCAAAAATACGAAATCCTATCTGAGCTCAAACGTAGATACGTTTCCTCTCCCGGTCAGCCTTAGCCAAGAGGGCGCTCAAAGAATAAAATGTCTCAATTTGAATTTCGGAAATTTCGCCTCTGATAAGTTAAAATATTTTAAACTCCTTCAGGTTTGGGGTTATGAGGCTTAAAGTGTATATGAAAGGTAATAAAATAGAAGATTTAATTCAATGCATTCTACAAAATCAAAAGATACAATCTTTTTTTTATTGTGAAAGTGTAAGAAGCGGGCATGCAGGCCACCTGGTGTTAAATGGTCACTGCAGCCCGTGGACAACCGCGTCCAATCTCAAATGGAACACAAGTTCCATTTAAGGATGGACGTGGATACGTTCCTACTCTTGAGGGCTGAGATGGTCGCCTCCAATAATGTGTGTCCAGCAACCACACCTCCCCAACCGAAATACAATACATGAAGAACGTGTTGCTTTAAAGCGGGTTATGAGGATGGCGGTGGTGCCGCCCCGGGCGAGCTCTAACGGCTCTACCACCTTTCTCTCAATCTAGTTTAATATATTTCAATGCTACGTGTATTTATAGATTATCGACCCGTGACGAAGTTGGCAAAGGCACTCGTGTGGCTAAGCCAATGTTAGGATAGACGAGTAGACCAAATATATTGGAATATAATGGTTACAAATATTTAGGACAAACACTTACGCCATTCTATTAAACTATATTGTATTTTTAATACAGATTGGAACAGAAATACATATTATGTTGGAAATCTTGAAACTAATTATAATAAAAACCTAACTCAACAATATAAAGAGAGTCCGTGCGCATGCGCTATGGTTGCAAGAACACTAGCTACATGCCCGAGATATGAACCAGCTCTTTTGTCACTGGCGGTGTCGATCAAACGCGGGTCTAAATTTTTGAAAAAAATGTATTGGTCGAAAGTAAGTATAGGTAGGTCGAGGCAAAGCAATTTTTGATCAAAAAATCACTTTACGAACGGAAAAATCTTCTACTATTTTTTTTTATTGTTACAGACAAACAGTATGAAAATCTGTACCTTACATTATGTTTAACTTCTGGTGTACACATTTACTCCTTTAAATTTTCCAATATTGTCCTAATTAAAAAAGACATTGTACGTTGGTGGCTTTGGCGCTGGCGCTGGCGCTATCTAACTGGAATAAAATACAAAATGGCCACTAATATTTATGTTAGTATGCAAAAAATATTTTCGTACCCTTTAATTAATTTATATTTTAATACTGTCTTCGTGGCCTTCTTCAAAGCTTTACGAGGATTCTGGGATTTCCCAGTGAAAGCACAAACATCTTTGTAGCCTGACACCTTATTTTGAGACCGGCCCGGAACCTCGCTGTTGCGAGTGTGGTAGGGGTGATTATACGGGGAGGAAAGGTGAAGGTCAATCATCGTCATCGATCCGCTAACCTTCCGGAAGCTC
>DWON01010196.1:0-10926 GCA_018251015.1 Phocides pigmalion okeechobee
GGGTAAGTGAGCATTAAAAAACTAATTTAGTTATCCGCTCACTAAGGAAATAAGAAAAAGGTTTGAAGACTAATGCAATTGCGTATATCTGCGCTTTCTAACTTTTCTAACTAGCGGATAGTGACTAGTTTACTTTTATAGGATCCCTTTGTCGATCCTTCCAAAAAAAACTGTTGTTTTCCGTAAAACATGTACGGATTGGTAGACGTCCGTTATTAGTAACGTTAGGTACTTATAGAACCGCGAACGTACACTCGTTAGCGTGATTCAACAAATTGAACAACGCCATCTAGTGAACAATGAAGGAAACATGTATATAATCGATATTTATCGATACGTATTATTTTAGCGGGATGATATATGTATATAAGCTCCGACTGTCATGATAATAAACTCAACCGTGGGATATAAAGAGATTCGGAGCCGTATAAAGTTTCCACGATTGAATAAATTTTAATAATGTATTGGGTTATCGTGTTCGTATGACGTGTTTACGTGCGTTTTCCTCAATAACTGTGTTGGTACAAAAAGTTTCAGTACAAATTGTGTCCTTATCAAATCGACATGGGGATTTTTGTTTACAACAATTACTTAATCGAATATATTTGTCATATTGATGATTTACGGTCATGTGTTTAACGATGGCATGCATTTCCAGTCCTACTCCAGATACCGTCACTTTGCTTCTTTCTCTTTCTCCAACATTTCCCTCCCCGTCCCTTTTTTAATTAATTATGAAAATTTTAAAAACTTAATCCGAGCCTTAGAATCTCAACTTGAAGACTAACATAAACAACTTTCTCGTGGTGGAAGTCAGGACCTATGTGCATAATATGTTTTTTTTCTTATATGTAACAAGAGAGCTAGAATAACAGTAAGGATCGCCAATGCATTGTCTGATTAAAAACAGACCTCTTTTTACACTTTTAAAGAGCCCCATGTCATAGCGTTCTGGGAATACCTTGGAAGAAAGCTCCTAGTATATGTTGCATGCAAAACCTTTCGTTATTCATCTAATAAGCAACCAATAGTCAAACTCAAACTAGACTGAACTAGTAATTTTGGAGACACCTAGATGCGTTGCTAGTCCTAAGGACTAAGATGGCCGTGTAGCTTTTAAATGTCGAGATCAAGTTTTCAATCGAAACATTGTTGTTTTACGATGGATTGTGAGGGCGGCGGTACCTCTTATCTCAAATGGAACCTCCTTAGTCGAACTACATCATAAAACCAACGACCGATCGTATTTCAATCGTACGTAGAAAGTGTCACAGGCATTTTTACTGTGAAAATCGGCTAGCGAACCTCGTCAACTCTCTCTGAGCCTTAAATGGTTAACGGACCACGTGTAAGTTTTTGCCGCTATTAAAGTTCATGTGAGTGCGGCGTTCGATTTTTAAATTACCCATAATACTGTTTACTTTTAAATTTGACATCTGGAATTGTGATGACAAGAAGAACTAAAGATTAAAAATATGTAATAAAATCTTTTTTTTAATTTTGTTTTTTTTATGGTTTCTTTAAAGAAAAACTTTTCAAAAGATTGTTTTTTTTGTATTTAAACTCTAATAATTATTTGGAAAATAGGCTTGTGCTCGCATACTGGGAAAGTAATTCGTTGGTAATTTTACGCTACAAATTTACAATATTGACATTTTCTTGAATGCTTAGAGCTTTTTCAAGGGAAGTGAAAAAAATTGCGTAAGAAAGCTTTTAAGAAAATATTCACATTAAAAGCTTTCTTTGAACTTTGAAGCAAGGCGACCATCTTAGTCCTCAGGTGTAGCAACGCATCTATGTTCGAACTCAGATAGCATTTTGGTCGTGTTTGTGGTTGTACGTAGATGTTTATAGGCTGCGATGACTTATCATCAGGTGGTTTGCATCCTCGTTTGCTACTGTTCTCACATAAAAAAGAACATCGTTAACTTCAAATATCGATTGAAATATCGTCTTTTCTTCCGTTAGCGTGAAGTTTCTCCCGAAAATGAAGCAACAAGTCCTACGGATACAAAATGAGACGAGAAAATGGGTCAACGCTTCCTTAACTAAGACGTTCATGTATTTTGTTTTCTGTTAAGAACACCTGCGACTTTGTAAGCGGGTTTCCTGATTAATAGTCAGTTTTCCGTTATAGGGTTTTGTTCGTGCCCGCAACAGAGATGGGTATGTAGTGTTGCTAGATCTAGGCATATCATTTGCTGGATATTTCAATGGTAATTATTAGGGAAAGGAAAATAATAAAAATTGGTAATTTTTCGACATTATTTTGCCTGTATGAGAGCTTATCATATTCTGGACATTTTAGTAGTATTTATTAGGGAAACGAAAAATAACAATTGCCAATTTAAAGGAAAAATAAAGGTTAAAAAATTTTAATATTATTTTGCATTTAACAGATATCTCATATATATAGACCATCGTTTGTTAATTTGGCTTATATTTTCTTTGTGTGAATAATTTCAAACAATAAAGAGTCTACCTATTTTAGGTTAGTGTTTGAAACAAACAAAAAATGTTATTTAACATACATACATAACATTACATAACATTATCTAACGATTATCAATCACTGATAGAAGGCTAAATGTTCCTTTGCTACTGCAAAAAAAACATACGAAATTTCGAGACATTAAAAATAGAATTAGATACCAAATTCCGGGAATTTTAAATAGTCTTTCCAGAACCTGGCAACCCATAACGGTTTATATAAAATTATTTTATATTTGAATAATACTTATAGACCACGAGTAATTTTTTTTTTATTATTTGAGCAAGAAATTAGCAAGAAATTAGTAGCAAGAAATTACGAAGATGGATGAAGTTTAAAAAAAGAATACTACTGAAAACTGTAGAGTCAAAAATGTTAATTCCTGTTTTGCAAAAAATTATGCAAATACAATTCTAACCCGGCGCTTCTGAAGGGCTTTGTTTTCCCTTCAAAGGCGCGGTGGTTTAATTACGACTGCATAAATATGAATTTCCCGAATTTTAAATGGAAAAGGGTCACAGGTGCGGATTATCGAGTCTGAGTAAATCTCTCGGCTATCTCCTTTTAGATGTTAACTAAGCGAATATGAAATTTCTTATTAGGATTAAAAAAAGACAATAAAACATGACATTTTGAAATATAAATTTTTCTTTCAGTTCCAAAGGTTATTAAAGTTTAATATTTTTAACGTTTCGAAATTTTTTAACCATGGTTTCGGAATTTTTACATTACATTATACAAACACACCCCTTTTTGGAGCGAAAATATAATTTGTTATTAGGGATGACGAAATTAATGAATAAAATTTAATAAATCTTGATACTTTATAATTAATTTGTCTTTTAGTTTCAAGTTGTAAAGTCTATTATTTGAAATCTTTAACAGTTTTTCGAAAACACGCCTTATTTCGTTTATTCCTCCTTCTTCCTTTTTTCCTTGTAAATGTGTTAATTACTTCTTTTAATATACTAAATTACACATAAATGTGCAATTCTAAATCAAATGCAAAATTGATCACTATTATTCTTAAGGTGCGATGTGTATATATTTCCGAGCTCTTAAAGTGTTCTTACAAATTACTCACAGCATTCGTGCAGAGTTGTATCATCAAGCGTTTTGATAGATGTTATGGTCGTGTAATGACGCTTAGTGTCATCACAACATTCCTGTTAAAGGCTCCTCAATTGTAATGTAATGGCAGAAGTTCACACCAAACGACTACGATCTACGACCCGATTTGACGACCAAGTCCACTTTGAAAAGCGTACGTCGTAAAAGATACTGCGGATTTATAGTTTGATTTGTAACTCGACAAATGTTCTTTTTATTACATTGGTCTCTTTTCTTAGCAAATGATGTGATTATTATCAGAATTGTTGAGCGCATATAAAAAGTAAAGAATTTCGAAAAATAAATTCTTATCGAATATAAATAAAAATGAAAGTGATACGTCATACACAAATTATTGTTCCGTTTTGAACCAAAATTCTGAATTTTGAGCCGAATGATATATTTTCTGGCAGGTTAAATGGTTTAATCAATATGTTATCGTGATAAGATGCTGGTCTTTCATACGAAGAGTTCGGGATTTGAATCTCTGGCACAAACTTCTGACTTAACGAAGTTAAGCGCGTATTAGAAACCATTGGAAGGAACCTGCATGTCTGAGAACACTCCATAAAATTATCATAGGTTTGTGTCGTCCGTCAGTCCGCACTTGCCCTGTATAGAAGACTATAGCCTAACCCTTCTCATTCTAAAATACCCGTGCCAAACAGTGGAATAGGAACATTATTGTTTCTCTTTTTTGCCAAGCAGTAGAACAGTAACAATATTGTTCTACTATTTTGCACGGGCGGTATCAAAATACTTTGAAAGACCAACATTATTTCTCCACTTGCACTCGCCGGTATCAACATATGCTGGTACAGGCAGTCCTCGTACTTACGTAAGTCGAGATAATTATATTTTGTATACCTCTATCGTCTTTATCAATTCTACTTGCAAAAGTGAATTCTCCTATGCCGGAAATCGAAACAATTCACATATGTTTAAAGAATAGTGTGAAAACAGTGTTCGACGTAAATTGAAACGACGTAAATCGAAACGTAAGTCGAGGACTGCCTCTACTGACATTTAACACTTAAACGTCATCAAAAATTAAATCTACAAGTGAATGTCGTGGTCGCATAATACAAATGTGGGTCTTAAAACGAGCCACATTGCGCTTCGAATTAATAAAACGTCGACCATAATGTGCGGGGAACAATAATCACACGACGCTACTGTATTATACAAGATTTTCTGTGACACCAACGGGCAAGGTTGGGTTAAGGACGTTTTGTTATTCTTGGGTTTTGTTTGAACTTTATTGGAATTACGCTTTGATAATCTGCGAAGGGGGGAGGGGCTGTGTTATAATTTGCATTGCCTCCTCTTCCTCCTCCGTCTCCACCTGCACTGTTCTGAGTTACAAAAATACTGAAATTTTCATATAGACCTTACCATCTTTTTACAGTTTAAAATAGATTTTGGAAAGAAGTTTCCTATCGGCAAGTCATGTGGGTTAGAGCAATTTGATAGAAATCGTCACGAAACGAAATGCGGCATGCTGTCAGTAGCAAGCAGACTATCAGGCGAGCAGGCGATTACGCAATTCTCTGTCTCCTATCTATCTATCTATCTCCATCTCTCGCACTTTCTTTCTCTCTTTCTGTCTCTTTTATTTTATGATAAATGACGATCACCGATTACTCGTCTTGTGTATTCGCTATCTTTCTGAGGCTATATCGTGTTGTGTATATTTACCAATGACATTTTCGAAAAGAGTGCCGAGTGTCTTCTGCCGTCGTTTTTCACCTCAACCTTAGCGAATGGGCTCTTAAAGGCGATGAATTGAATTTACGTTTAGAGACATTTATTAAGTACAAATACTTATAATGGAATGATATATTTTAATTTGCCACATTTTATAAAAATACCAACTACTTAAGTGTTCAAATTAACCTACTTTACATCTATCCCTAGGGAAATCGAATAAAACTCATTTCCACTACAATCTCTAAACAGTTCACTAGTAGTCATACTTCAGATTTACTACTATTTGTATTTTTAGACTCAAAACATTGCGATTGAAGCCAAAAATCTTAACACTACCACGCGTAGTAACGATGTGATTTGAAAAAAGTTTGCTTTTTGACACTTTCCTTATCGGGTCAGTATTTCGGGAGACGGCACTAAACTAGAGCTTATTTGCCTAAACTGAAGTAAATAGCGGGCATCTTAGCTTACATTATGCGGGCAAAACCATAGGTTACGCCTAGTAATGTATTTAAAATTACTCCAAACACGACATGACGTCAACGTTTCGATAGTAAAAATTGTAATTAACGAGCTAGCGGGCTTTTATAATAATTAATCATAAACTTATGAATCATGAGTAGGTGTTGAGGAAAACATAACTTAATATTATTATTTATGTTGTTAATTATATGTATAAACATAAGTGGTACTGTACATCTAGTTTTGCTTTTTAGCAGCAGTGTAGCGCTGCTGCGAACTGTTTTACCTGCCTTCAATTTACTACTAACGGTCACCCATCCAATTTCCGGCCTCGCTCGTCGTTGCTTAATTTTGTTAATCTAAGATCGGTATACAATTTGCACAATTCGCAGAATTATACAAGTTACCTATCTAGTAGTAATAATTACACTTTCATAAGTATAGGCACTTATACTGTAGCCCAGGGACATTTCCATCCAACGTCAAACAGGACTAATTCCTGTCTGACATCATGTCAAGCAGGACTTAAGTCCTACCTGATCTATAGCCAGAGAACACGGTAAACATTTATTTTAGATACTATTAGTTTTGCCTTCATGGTAGCCGGCAACACTCCGATAAAATCTATTAGTTTCTCGTCTATAAAGTTTGACGTCTACGTTTTATTTAAACATGATTCTTCGAGAATAAAGGATAGTGTAATAGGCACTATAAAAAGGATTCTCGCACAGGTGTTTATAAAAAACCTGTACATATATATAAATACAGGAAGGTGAAAACCTAGAGATCAACGTACAACTAAACCGCTAAACTACAATCCCAAATTTTGCATATAGGTTCGTCATATAGCGCAAGTGAGCACTTAATTTTGAAAATTCTACGGTTGAGCAGGTAAATGGGGGTTGAAAGTTTGTTCGAAAACAATTATAAAGTAGATGATGAATATTTTATGATTTTTGATATCGTTTGTAGACTTGTTAATGTATAAACGGATCAACAAATTCTATATATATGCTACTTAATTTATTGAAATATTTATAGATTTGAAAATCTATAAACGGCATTCAAAAATATGTAATAAATATGCTACATAGAGCTGCATGATTTATTGACATATATTAAAGTATTTATAGATTTGAAAATCCATACACGGCATCCATAAACATATGATAAATATGTTATATAGTGCTGTATAAGTTATTGGAATATATTTTTATTCTGAGTACTGCGGGAAGCCGCGGGCATAAATTAGTTAGTACATACGAGCGAATGAAACTGCGCTTCAACAAACGCATTAGTGTCAATGCCTGAACGTTTTATTCGCGATGACGTAACTTACCTTGGTTTGATGAAGATTTCATGATTACTCGAAATTGCATATTTTGATTATCATGATAATATATATGCAGCTGACGGTCTTTTCGTAATCATTAACCTGTTTTTGTATGAATAGTAAACAGGCAGTATGACATTTTACTATGTACCGGGTATTCACTATTTTTTATTTTTGATTGCCGATATTTTGAACCAGTTGCATGATTCGTTGTCACGGTTAAACTGCGATGTCAGGGAATATCGTTGATAGATTCTAATAATAGATTAATCAACCTACCCTACAATCTAGTTAGTTTTTTTTTTTTAGGTTGACACTGACGTTGACAACTGATCTTTGCATTATTGGTGATTTACATAAACTTAAGTTTGAAATCAAGCGATATGACAGGTTGTAAAACTATAGTTCGGCTGAGGAGGTACCACCCCTGCTCTAATAATACGCTATGGAGCAACTCTCACTCTGTCAGTCTACAGCTCGAAACTCAAACGTCGTACATGTGTTGCTTCTTCTGAGGAGGGAAATGCTTGCCTCGCTTGTAAGTAGCTTGCAACCACACCTTTGCAACCGAAATACATGAGCTGTTTTATGAGATTGGCTGTACTATATCACGGATTCTGTTCTACCACCAGTAAAGCTGGTCTGTTCTGTGAGTGTATAGGCACTTATATCCTGTAGAGCTGGTCTATTCTGTGCGTGTATAGGCACTTATATTCTATAGAATTGGTCTATTCTCTGAGTCTAGAGTAACTAATTTTGTATATTTCTATTAAGTTTGTCTATTCCGTGACTCTATAGTCTCTTAGTTTGTATATGAATGTTAGTAGAAAAGCACCGGGTATAAAACTAGAATATCAATTGAATATGTAACCGGCGCGATGACTCATACGGTCAAGTTCACGCCCACTCACAATTGGACTACCGAGAACGTTTAGCTTACATTTCTCCTACAAATGGATTACATTTTATTTATTTTGTGTGAGAAGAGTAGCAAACGACCATGTAAACCACCTGATGGTAAGTAGTCGTAGCCCATAGTCATCCACGTACAACCATAAACACGACCGAAATCCTATCTGAACTCGAACGTAGATACGTTGCTACTCTTGAAGACCAAGATGGTCGCCTCGCTTCAAAGTGAAACACAAGTAATGCTTTACGGCGAATTATGCGGCCGGTAGTGGTACCGCCCCGATCGAACTATAGTTCTCCCCCCTTTTAAATTTTATAATAATTAATATAATAGACTGTTGATAAGGAAACAACGAATGTAAATAATAATGCGTTCTGCGTACCACATAGATAAACATTTGGGTTTTAAAATGCATACCTACTCTATTAAATATTATATAATTTTTTTTTGAAAATATTCGTACCTAATTCTCATACTTAGTTTGTTGCCTAGTTCTTAAGCAATACTAAAATTTACAGGCAACACATTAAAACTAGGATTGAAAGCAAAGTGATTTTTGATCCATAGTCAAGGAAATTTTATTCTTTTCAATTTTATAAAATTCCCTTTTAAGCATATTATTGGTATTCTTTAAGAGTTCATCTCTCATTCAGTTCATTGTTTGGAGAGGATTTCAATCTCTAATTGCTGAGAGAATCGCGTGTACAGGGCAAACGTCTTTGTTCGATTGTTGATTTTGCTCCTTCAAACATTTGAGAGCAAATTTTCAGGAGTACTAAGCGTTTCATTTTAATGGAGAGCTCGATATTTTGTGAAGTACATTAGGGCTGAGGTTACAGTCAGTGGCATTTTACGTAGAGATTTGAAGAGCAAAAACAGATCTACATGACGTTCATAAATCCTTATCATAATTAAGTCTTATCATTATTACTTTACGTCTAACTATCTAACGTCTATCCTTAACCTTACTTTCTTATCCTGATCCTACCTTCCCTATTCTTATCCTTATTTTCTTATCCTCATCCCCGCTTTCCTATCCTTAGTATTGAAATAGGGACACAAACAAATACGCATGTTTAATAATCTGTGCTATTCCGCTGCTCTCTATTGTCTGTTACGTTCTATATTCTTTCTGTATTTTTTTCTCTATGTGTAATGTTATAAACCGCGCTCCGCTTTGTAAGATTTATCTTTAATAAATCTCACTTATTTACAGAATAAATTGCATTATTTCATCGGTTGGCCTTATTTCCTGATCCTTATTGCTACTTCCCTATCCTTAACCTTATTTCCCTATCCTTCGTTTTACTTACCTACTCTAATTCTAACCGCTTTATTCCAGGGATGTTTAACAGGTGAACTGAATGCTCGTTTCACATTAAAAAACTGAAGAATATAAAGTTACATTGTGGAAAGAGATTTTAAAATAAAGATATGAAGTTACCTATAAAAAGTAATGTTTTTAATAAAAACAACGTGACCGCAAAACTCCGTCGTTACATAAACTGCAATGTTGTCGTAATAATACTTCGCCATGATTGCGTAAACAGAGCAATTATAATTGTCTTATATTTACTACAAACTAGTATAGTATTTGTGTACTGATGGGTATTACGTCATCTATCTTTAGGTTGGAAAAGTAGAATCCTCGTAAGCATTACTTCTGTTTCGGTAGGAGAGGTGCGGTTGCCGGCTATACTTTGAAGCGAGGCGACCATCTTAATCCTCAGAAGTGGCAACGTATATACGTTTGAGCTCAGATAGGATTTCGGTCGTGTTTGTGGTTGTACGTGGATATCTGTGGGCTGCGACTAATTAGCATTAGGTGGTTTGCATGCTCGTTTGCTACTCTTCTCACATAAAAAAAATGTAATCCATTTGCATGCATACACTTAACAAAACCAGCTGTTGATGCCCCGGGTTCCCTACGAAAAAGGTCAGAATTTAATAACTGGGCTAACATTTAAAGAATGCAAATTTCATACAAAGAGATAGATAAATACAAAATAAAAAGATACATAATACAAAAAAAACAAGTTATGGACATAAATTGTGATAATTTTTTTGAGGAAACCAAAATTCGATGTTTGTACACGGCCAACTGGAATAGTATAATGTGCACAGAAAATACATATTATACATTGCACAGAAAGTGTGGTAACTACTCCGTTGGAAGACGCGTGATGAGGTAATGGACTTAATACATATCTGATCTAAGCTTGGCCTGGTTGCAATTGAAACTATTTGTAATACCACGGAAAGTACTTTCTTGGTCGTTTGAACTTGGAAAGAGAACGGCATATACTACAGTCCCGTTGTATCTGGATGATCATGGTCTGCGGTGACTACTTAACAGAAGATGGCCTCCTTCCTCGTTTGCTCTTCTCGCATAAAAAAAACATGCAAAAGTTGAATTTGATACACCTGAATTACTTTTGGAGGTTATTAAGAATATTGTATTAATTTAGCGTAGGTTTCGACTTTGTAATGAAATAAACTTTAGACCTTTTCACTGTATGTAGAATGTACAAGTCTAAAAGTAAATATAATCCGGTTAACATGTAGTTTCCAAATCCAATTTACGGTAACGTATCAAATTTTACGGTTAAACGAATTTTATGTTCATCAATAATAAATTTGCTCGACATTACAATTGAACTTAATATTGGGATATGTGAATTGATCCGGGTCGGGTAATTTGGGATAATGTGATCCTGACATCTGGTTGCCTTATTCTTCGATTTAGAAAGTACTAGCGACCTGGCTTCGCTCGGGTTTAATATTTGTGTAATAGAGTTTATGTTTACTTACATTATTTATCTAATATAATATAACGGGTACTCACGATTAACGATTTTTGATTTTTAATTGCCGATATTTCGAACCAGTTGCATGGCTCGTAGTCAC
>DWON01010197.1:0-10925 GCA_018251015.1 Phocides pigmalion okeechobee
CAATAAAGATATTGTATAGGGAAGCAAGAAATATTAATAAATGTATTCGACGGGATTGAGCGCAGATTACAAAGGAAAGTTTCTTTCGCAATATAAATATTATTTCAAGCCTGACGTCCCAAAGCTTTCAGAAGCTCCGGTCGTGGCAATGCCTTGTGGAAAGGAGGGTGGATTTATACAGTTCATAATGGAATTCAAGGTAATTGTTACAAATGTTTCGATAAGTACTAGAAGGACTAATAAAAATGCGTTCAGCATAAAAACCGCATACATTTACTGCGCGTGCTGATGAGCGTAATGATAGCGGGGCGGCGTGACATGTAGCACTTTGTGCGGTATCGGGGTTTTGGCGGGGGTGGACCGGGGGAGGGGAAAGACGAGTGATAAGAATTATATTGGCGGCACCACCGACAGCTTAACCCTACCCTGCAATATATTAAACGTCACCTTTTTTTCACAATATAAATATTAAGTTTAGGCTCGAAAATCTGTCACAACACTACTTATATAGTTATCATAATCATAGCGATTACGTAACATTATCATTTAACTCAAAATAATTTTAGTGTATGTTAATTACAGTATACATCTTCTGTGGTATTGTCCAGTGAGGCGAGAGGTAAAAGAAGTGAAGTTAGTATAAAAACATTTGTCAGGTGTGCTTTCATAGAATTCAAAAGGAAAATTTCTTTATCCATTGTGGAAAATGACGTTCTGTTGTAAAAATTGTAGCCTTCTTCTACAATAATAGTGATATAATTTATTTTCGTAGGAAAATTATCAAACAATATTTATGTATGGAAAAGGGGATGTATATCCTTAAAAAATTTCGAGCCGTATCTAAAAGTATAAAGATAATGCAAGTAAGCGGAGTCGCACGCTGACGCTCGTTGTTATTAAGGGGCAGGAATGTGAGCGATGCTTAACTGCTTGCTTTGTGGCCCTAGCTCGTTCTCTATTTATGTGATTAGTTAGGCGTTATATTATTGGTTGTATAGGTATGTCTAAAGTAGCATCTCCAAGGCTTTAAAATACCTACCTAGCAATTTTAAAGTAATAAATTTAAATAATAGAGTGATAGTTAAAGTAACATAGTACACGGCGTCGCATGAAGAAGGTTTCGCCAGTTGTTGTACACGTGAAAACAATGCTAGAGGTTCATTTGGAATTCAATGAATGTTTTGTTAAGTTGTTCAACTCGCAACATAAAGACGTTCGTCGACCCGCCGACTGCAGCACCGTCCACACGAGACGCCACACTTGCAGACTGACTTGATTCTACTAGAGTACCAATAAATGTTATGTGGAGGTATCACATCCACTTGTAATTTCTTGTCTGCTACCTGAGCTATTGTGATATATTTTATTTTAAACATAACATTACACAATAATACTGATACGTGAAGAGCCCGAGAGAAGGCCTGTGTAGATCGCAAACATATGACAAAATGAAACGAAGGCCTTTTGGACAATTTTAAACACTATTATTTTCACAAAAAATCGTTAGAACTGCTGTCAGTCTGCCACAGTTGTCAGGAGAGATCTGATTGTATTGTTGCTGCTTAAGCAATTCCAACACCCGCTTGCCTGAGGAAAGGGGCTGCCATAATTACAGTGTTTGGCAATGAATACTAGTGACCACAGCAGCGTCGGCTCCGGTAGTGATGGCCGTATCAATTAAATATTTATTGTGTTAATAATAAATATGTAATTTATTTACTTTACATGGATGCTCGGTTTTTGGACAAAGGATATGGTTTTCATTAAAATTTAAAATTGAAACGCAATTCGTGACATCGAACGTTCGCCCGGGAGGTGGATTTACAAAGTATTTCATTGACGCCATTAATTATGAATTGATATAATTATTTTATTTACATATTTAAGAGTCCAGACCTGAATGACAATTTAAATTCATCTATTGGATGTACCTGAACGATAATCGAAACCGGAACGTGAATCAAACCTCTGCGATTCAGATCTGATCTTAGCCATGCGCCAAGCCAGTGCTCTTTATGTTGTTCATGATGAGCAGTCGCTGCACAGGATGTCCAGGATATCCATCACGGTAACGATACCGATAGAGCGGTAACGCGATAGAGTTCCCAGCTTAGTCGCGATGTTCCTCTGCATTTTCCATAAATTCATGATATTTTATTTTGTTTCGCGTTCGCTGCGTGTTTCGGAGAAACTCCCAATTTCCCATGATTGCAGCGTCTCAGGGGTTTCATTTGATTTGATGCAAACAACTTTATTTCTATTCCAATTGGCTTTTATATATAGTGCTTTCTCGATTTGAATTGCAAACAGAATTATTCAGTTTTATGAAGTAATTTAAAACTGGTGCGTTTTTTATTTTCATTTTCTATTAATGACATCTTGAAAATGGGCATTTACCACCATCGATATCATTTCGGTTTTAGAACCAGTGGGAATATTACATGATGATGGCAAGCAGTCGCATGACCTGACAATAATTCCTTGAGAGTGGGGAAGGGCCTCCGTATGAAACCCGACGTGCATCGACATAATCAAAATCAAATCAAAATCAAAATCAAGATTTGTGATATGTTCTGGTATTTTATTGTAGTATCGAATACAGTTTCCCATGAATGATTTGGCTACTTTACATAATCTATATTTAGGGGCAGCCAATTTATCCTTGTTTTTTGTATTAAAATTATGATTATTACACTTTTTGATAAATCTATTATTGTGCTTCCTGACATACATTATATTTTCATATATATATTGACTATGCACCGTCAATATGTTGATGGTGCGAAACAGTTCTCTAAGGGACTCGCCACATTTTAGATTATAAATTGCCCTGATCGCTCGCTTTTGTAAGATTGGTATAAGATTGGTACATAGGTGGTTTAGATAACAGTACCAAATGCTTAAAGGTCACTTGATGTGAAGTATTCGCTGGTAACCTTTTGAGCATAGACGTGGAAATTCATGATGGTTGAGGGGATGACGTGGAAGAACCTCCGCACTAACTCAAATCTCACCGTGAAGCAACTCTTGTGTTCGGTTGCAGATGTGGTTGCCGGCTACATCTAAAAGCACATGATCATTTTAGTCCTTAGAAGTAGCAACGTATTTAAATACGATCTTAGTTGAGACTTCTTGCTAGGAGAGTAAATGTTAATGAGCTGAAGCGACAATTTCAAAGCAGGTGGCTTGTATGCTCGTTTGCTATTTCTCATATAAACTATAATAAAAAACATAAACAACAAGTTACGGGTAAATGAGGTTAAACCAAAGTACCTAAAATACATTTACTCCCACGTGCATAAATCTAACAGTCGTTAGCATTCTTTTCAGGTATTGTAAAACGTTCAAGTCTGTAGTAAATAAGGCCATTGTTCTCAGAGAATTGCAGTTTCCGTTAATATCCCTTTACTCGTAATACAATACAAAAAGCGTCGTGTTAATGTGAAACACGAGTACAACAGTAGGACCACAGATTAAAAAATCATCCAGGATAATAAAGAACTTATCGGCTGTGAGATCTGACGCCAGTGCCTAGCGAATGGAAAAAAGTAAAAAGGCGGGAATTTGATTCATAATGGCATCAAACATGGCGGCACTGATTGCGATCTGAAAGGGAGATAAGAATGGGGTTGCTAGCTTTGTCTTGCCTGATGACTATACGGTAGGTAGGAAAATAAATAGCATCTGCTTGGTAATTATAATTATTTGCCATTGTGACGCGTTTTGTATGTTATTGCAGTGCTGACAGGCAATAATTATGAATTAAACGACATAATGGTGCTAACATAACTGTTTGCTCTTTTGTATTTATTGATGTTGCAAATTCTTTTTTAAATTAATGCTATTGAAATGAGAAGACAATGTAGAAGCATAATTATCTAAATAAGGATGCAATTGAGTTTTTTATGTTATTGAAGTAGCGGACAAGTATGTAGTCCAATTGATGGGGTAGGGATTTTGAAGAACTATTGTTCGAGCGAGGAAGTATCACCCCTGCCCTCATAATCAGCCGTACAGCATTACTTGTGTTTTCGTTTGAGAGGTGCGGTTGCCGGCTACACTTTGAGACTGTCTTAGTCCTCAGGAGTAGCAACGTACGATACGATACGATTTCAGTCCTTTTTAAGGTTGGACGTGGATATCTATGGACTGCGACTACTTAACATCAGGTGGTTTGCATGCTCGTTTGCTACTGTTCTCAAATAAAAAAGTCATTGCCGCCCGTTGACATGTGTTATCAACTCCATACAGAGCCCGCATTCAATCTTAGTTCGATCGTAAATACGTTGCTACATCTGAAGGCTTTGATAGTTTATACAATCACGTACTTGTAAAATCCTTACTTTCCAAGAGATACAAACTCTAAATAATTTTGTTGCCATTTTACGAAATGAACTTATTTTTGCATCATTATCATTATTTTCTTTAAAAGTAATCTATACCAATATTATAGAGAGGAAACATTTTTGTTTTGTTTGTACCTTGTATAGGATTCAATTACTACGTCATTTTCATAAAAAAGTGTATATAGATTAGACAAAATAGGTTTACTATTAAGGATTTTTATCTCCATGTATATAAGTATAAGTAGGTATATACGTGTTGTGAAGCGGATTTAATAGAGAAGAAAAATAGGAAACCTTTCTGAAACAAATAAGAAAAATGTTAAGGAAATTGGCACGAATAAAAAACGAGAAATCACTGTACATTTGGCTGAAAACGAAAGGGTGCAAATCGTATCCAGCTACGTAGACAAACCCCTCAATAACACTGTACGAGCCACCGAAATAAGGTTTATATTTCAGGGTCCCGCACTGTCCGTCTGCAGATATTTGAATACAATACAAAGTGTAATAAAATAAACTGGCCGCAATAATTTTTATTGTAAGAAGGGCCTCGAATTATCATTTAGATGGGGTGGCTCGCAATATGGCGCGAATTTGGCGCTGGGGTAAAAAATAGATCGAGAAAAAGCAAACGCGACAATTGAGTTACGGTTAGGGATGACCTCCGAAGCGGGTTTTGTGGGTTTTAGAAATTGCACCTATTTTATTAGACCACGAGAGCCTTTTCGGGCGGCTGTTTCGATACAGCTGAGTAGGTATCCAAGTAATGTCGCACCTTTAGAAATATAGCAACCTATTACGAAATTACATGATTTTGTGTTTAATGTCGAATTACTTTTGTTTGTGTAATTTACGGGATTTGGAAAAACATATTCAATTACATATAAAATTTAAATAGTATGATTTTTTAAGTATACACGAAATATTTTTTTTTTATTTATATAAACGGGAACCTTTACATTTCATTCATTGCATTTCATTCAAATTTAATTTTCCTACTTAGGTCTTTATCTAAATAATATCTTGTTTGATCGTTTTAATTTAAGCAGAAATTGAGCTATGGAACTGATTTAAATTAATATTTCTAAGTCAACATTACGAGTAAACTGAGGTCAATTGTACCAGTAAAGAAAAGAAAAGTACTATTTTCAATATCTTCTCTAAATTTCCAACCTAGGTACTTCGAAATTTTGTGCTTCTGAACATTACTAAAAAGCTTCATAAAACTCTCATTCAACTGGAGCATTACTTTCCTTTCTACGTATAGCAAGGAAAGGTTAATAATTTGTTCTTTTAATTCACTGTAGACTATGTTAAACCATATTTTTAATCGACATAACCATAGTACACGATACTTTCAAAAGATTATAGTATTTTTTTTTTGTCGGAAAAACCCGGAACGGGTGCCCTCCGCCACGGGGCTGATGGAAGGGTATGTGGTGCTCCAACCCACTAAATAATCGACGGGTGTCCACCTCGCAACAGAGTGGCGGAGCCACGGAAACGCTCGCGCACACATCCGCGACTCCGCCAGTGGCCGCCCGGCCAGGCGAGGCCCACCTCCGGGGGCTTCAGCCCCAAACACCGATGTTGGCGTGCCGGACACCAGACGAACGGTAACCGACGGCCCGTGCCGGTCACCGCCCGACGTGTCAGCAGCTGCAGCCACCTCCTGTAGCGAGGAAGCTCGTCGGACGGCCGGCGTCTTGTGTCTCACTCTCCGCGCTCCCAACACCAAGGGAGCGCAGAGGGAGACCCACCTCGGACCGCTCTTGGTAAGGTCCCTAGCCCCGGACAACGGCCTCGGGGATGAACGAGACCCGCAAGCCCCCCTACTGCGACAAGGTGGATCTCACTTGCAACCTGGCCCAACTTCGCTCGGGTAATAGAATTTATATTTACTTATATTACTTTTCTTTTATACATGCATTTAGTCATTATCCAGTTGCAAAAAACTAACAATTAGGAAGATCTATGACAAACGACTACGAACATCTATTGAATCTAATTATTTAATTTGTAGCCCAATTTACAAAAAAAAACTTAACTTATTATGCACCAAAACCTTCCTCAGGAATCACTTTACCTGTTGTTGAAAACTGTGAGAAAATCCTTCCAGTACTTTTTGAGCTAATCACGAACAGACAGACAGACGCGACGGGGGACTTTGTTTTATAATATTTAGAGAAGCCTTTTCGCTTAATAGCTACCTACCTACTCCATTTCAAATTGCTAAGCTTACCAATTATTGCCATCTGGTTGAGCGATCACATCAAGTGGGACGTAGGTAGGAGATTTAATACAAATATTAAATTTTAATGTAAACGTCGTCACAACGAGTATTAATGACAATCTCCCCACAAAGATGTTATTCCCCTGAAACACATTAGTTTGCCGCTTTAAAGGGCTTAGGGTTACGTTACAATAATGAAGATTAAGCGGTCGTTACTAGCCCTAATTTTGACTTTTAGAACTATATCGATGAATCTCGTAGACGTATCACCTTAAACTTACGTGTATAAAGAGAATCTTGAAGCAGAGAAGTGTAATTGAAGAAGGAAATGTGGAAGTTTAGACTTTTGACTACTAAAATACTAAAAAAGAGAAAAGCTTCCCTACTTCTCTTGCTTACTGCTGGAGCAATATGCAAGAAATTCAATAGAGTCTCTTCGGTACAAGTACATCGAATAATGTAATTTACCCTGTATTTTTCAAAGACTTATAATATCGTTTTCAGTTTTTCACAATAACGTGTATTTTAGTGTGGAATCCAAGCAACTTTGGAATGCTGTGCGTAGATGACTAATTCTCATGAGGACTAAGAGGGTCGACTCACTTGACATTCAAATTTGTATTTTATAAGGAATATTTGTACACCAGTTTTGCCGGTAAATTATCCTGGAATGCAGATAAGATATACTAACCAACTAAATAAGTACGCGTACTTTTACATATAAATAAATTCACTAATTCATTAATTCATTCTTATGTTAGGATATTCATTCAGGTGTTAGCATAACTTTCAACCGAAACAATAATTGCACTACGATGGATCACGACGATGGTATCCTTTGAAATATTGTTCCATCATCTAGAAAAAATACCGCTATCCGCTGTTCTAACTGAACCGCTATACTAATTTCTCCGCTACTTTCATATCACCCTATGCATCCCCTTACATAGTTCAACGCGGCTCGAGCCGGGGGCGATGGAATGAGAATCGCTGATAAATGATTTCGGTACAAATGTTATTTTGATCTTTAGCGATACCGCCGGATTTGTTCGGGGCGTGCGCGATTACAATTCGTTCGGTGTTCGACTTTTGATTGCGTAGTGTTTATTGGCGCGAGGGGTCGTGGAAACAAATTAAACGTCCTAGCTATTCCACTTGTTAGTTTCGTAAATGGCTATGGAGATAATTTTGTAATAGACGGTAAACAGGGATGGTATGTGAAGATTAAGTGAAAAGGTTACGTGTCGCGAATTGGGTAAAATAGTATGTGTATATTAATCAAATCAAATTAATTAAATTAAATTTGAGTAAAATACCACACGCATTAATAGATGCGTCCGTGTGTCTGAAAGTGCGTGCTTGTGTGTGTGTTTGTATGTGAGAGACAGAGAGAGAGTGTGTGGATGAGAATACAAACGCTTGCGGCTGTACATGCGTACGTGCGTGCATGCCTGCGTTCGTGTGTGTGTATATGCGTGTGTATGTGGCAAAGAGAGATTGAGGGAGAGAGAGTTTTGAAATACGTAGTCTTTATTTGTGACTTATCCAGTAGATAACTTTCTTGACTATTAAAATCTGCGTAGGCATTGGTTGTTACTTATATATTATTGTCTTCATTTAGAGCAAGAAAAACATTATCATTAGGAACCATTTTTATTGCGTAACAATAAAATAAATCAACATAACACAGTAACTACACATAACGTACAGAAAATATAAATTAAGTACTTGTGAAAGACAATTATGTTTTAGGTAAACTCATAAAGAAATAATCCAATTGAACGTACAATGTTTTAATAAGTAGTAAATAATAAAGTAGGTAGGTTTACTTGGTACCACCCGCTTACTCCGCCGCCGCACTCTCTGCGGGCTTTACTTGATTACCCTGTAAGAAAACCAAGAAAATCAAAAATTAAAAAATAATTCTTATCGCCGTTATTTCCATATTAGAAATTAATTATATTTTTGTAGCGGTAAAGGAAAATATCGCAAAGAAACCTGAATGCGTGAAATATAATCCTTAAGTTTTAAATATTGGATGGGTGACCACTAGTTTTAATTTTATTTTATTTTAGGTGACAAGGCCCATAACATATATATCTTACAGACTAACATACATAATATTTTTATAACTAAATCATATATAATAATTTTATGACTGTTATTGCATGCTTGCGCACTACACGCACAGTTTTGTTTGTTATTATCTTGTTGTTGTTGTTGTTGTTGTTGTTGTCTGGTTGTATTGAAGTCATTTAAGCTTAGCTTAACTGTTTCCTTACTAGTTTAAAAGCAATCCAAGCTACGGAAGTGTTATCCAAACGAGGTCCCATAAGAGGATTCATCTGACCGATGTATACAGTCACCCAACTGCAATAGAGAGACAGTAATTAATATTTCTAGGCGTAAGGGTATTCACAATTATCACTATCCATACAGTTGTGCAACTGGCTCGAAATATTGGCAAATAAAAAAAGGTTAATCGTGAGTAGCCGTTACGTAGTTGAACTAGCTATGCCTGCGACTTCATCCGCGTTTTTATTTAACAAAAAAGTTATTATTTACTTCAAATATTAGCCTTATTACATGAGCTATCTGTCAATGAAAGTTCTGTCAAAATCGGTCTAGCCGTTCCAGAGATTAGCCGGAACAACCACGCAGACAGAATGACAGATAAAAATTGTAAAAAATGTTATTTTGGTATATGTACTGTGTAAACATACATATGCTTATAATAAAAAGCGGATATTTTAATTTTACAAAAGAGACACTTCATTTTTTTATTTGTATAGATTTATTTCTCAGTGTTCACTCATGTAATATAAGGTACCAAAAAAAAATAATTCAACAACCACCTTATCCTTTTATACGTAACTACCCGACCCAGCTTCGCTCGGGTAATACAGTTTGTATTCACTTATATTATTTATCTTTCATACATGCATCCACTCATTACCTAGTTGCTAAAACTAACAATTACAAACATCTATTTCGAACGACGACTGAATTACTATATTGAATTTAACTATTTAATATCTCGCCCAATTTACAAAAAAACTTAACTTATGCACCAAAACCTTCCTCAGGAATCACTTTACCTGTCGTTGAAAATTGAAAAAATCCGTCCACTACTTTTTGAGTTTATTACGTACAGACAAACAGACGCGGTTGATGACTTTGTTTTATAATATTTAGAGAAGATCATAATTAATTAACTTACAAAATCCACATACAGAAGGCAGTGAGCATTATACTGCATTGTACGATCCTGAAAAAATAACACAATGATAAACTAATAGGTATTCATAGCAAATAGTACAGAGTACTAGAGTTAATTTAACGTTTTTACAAAATATAAAGAGAATATTTACGCGCACGGTTATCGAGCGGTTACCGCTTATTTTCAGTTGTTGTGCAGAAATATATTATATTAAAAAACTAGCTGTGCTCACAATACAATCCTGAAAACTGCATTCAAATCGGATTAACCGTTTTTGACTTTAGCGTGCACAAACATACAGATATACAGACATACAGACAAACAGACAAAACGAAAATATATTGTTGTGTGTACTTTTGCGTATATAAAGGCACCCCATTATGATTTTTTATATATATTTGCTATGTACAGACAACGATTAGTTACAGTTTTATTATATGTATAGATTAAAATCTATTGTGGTGTCTTGCTCTGTTGTAGGCTTAAGTGACGATGGAGGAATATTCTTTTTATTAAATTGACGGAAAAAAGCTTTCTTTCTTTCAGATGGCAAGCCTGTACCAACTAAGGGCATTCGCAGCGAGCTCCACACAAAACATGGGCCCCGTCTAAAGTATATCATAGGTACTCTGCTGCTTCTTAGAATTGAAATGGACGTTCATATCTCATACTAGTAACCGGCATATCTCTCCATAGAAACCGGCTCTCTCCATAGAAATCCAACAATACTCTACGTGGAATGTCTGTGGCGGTGGTAACCCCCTGATCAAACAGGTTAAATTTTACTTACTTACTCTGCCTCAGTAATGGAAGTATCCCCTTCACAACTTTCAAATATTACACCGCGAAGCAACTCTTCGTATGATGGTTTCTGGCTCTAAGAAACGAAGCGACTATTTTCCTTAAGAGTAGCAACGTATGTAGAACCTCAGACAGAACTTCAATCCTAACTGAATTGTATGTAGGTCTACATGATGCAGCGACTAATTAACACTTTCCCAGCGGCTACAACACTGCTGTGTAATTCTTTGTACGACGCGCTTGCGGTTCGTACACACCTGTGTTGTACGGACAAATTTGTATGGATTACGGGCGAACAAAAGTGCTGTGTTTACGTCGGCGCTAC
>DWON01010198.1:0-10925 GCA_018251015.1 Phocides pigmalion okeechobee
GGTTGGAGAGGTGTGGTTGCCGGATACACATTATTGGAGGCGACTATCTTAGTCCTCAAGAGTAGGAACGCATCTGCATCCATCCTTAAATAGAACTTTTGTCGTATTTGAGATTGGACGTGGTTGTCCATGGGCTGCAATGACCACTTAACATCAGGTGGCCTGTATGCCCGTTTCTTACTCTTTCAGAATAAACAAAAAATGTCTGCATATTAATTAAGAAGCATCTACACTTCTTTTCTTCCCTGGTATTAATAACACGTTTATAAACTTCCAAATATCCTGTCATAGTAGCCGTATTATATCATCCTTGTGCCTCTTTTAATTTGTGGATAAATCCTTCATGGATACTGCGTACTCGAGAGAGTAGTTTGTCGAACTCCTTACAGCTTAAATCTCTCGGTGTTCCTCTCTGTGCACCCGCGAGATTCCGGATACCCTGTAGCAGTCCTCCCAAGCAAATCAGCCAGATACCTAAAGTTATTTATTTATTTATCTATGAAACGGTAATAAACAAGACGAAATTAACGTTGGTTGTACGATATGTATTTTCATAGGACGCATCTGCTTACATTTTCAGATAGGATTAACACGAGTAACGATGTTACTTTCAATCACAATCCTATTTCAGATTCAGGCTTCTATTGAATTAAAGGACGGCAGCGACCACATTAAATTCCAGTAAGACACCACCGGAAACTTCTTTACTACTGTTGTTACTATTCTTTACAAAATAGTTTCAAATCACCGTTTTATCACCTTTATTTGAGTTTATATACGTCTTTAAATAAACAAATTATAATGGTATCATTGAGAGATCTACCAACTTACGGATCTACCGATTATACCCTTGTTTTGCAGATCTCAATGGAACATCCCAAAGTTGACTTTTATGATCCCAAACTTCAAATAGGAAGTGACAAATTATATTGACATCCCTTAGTTCGGTAGTTAACCTAAACTTCCCGCAAAGTAGTAACTCAAATAATAGTTTCCAGAGGACAAGGTGCGAATATAGAGTTGGCAAATTGGATTTATCTATAAGACCTTTGCTAATTGTTAGAGAGGTAATGATTAAGTTTAGCAAACGTGAAGTTCCCTGTTTGAGATCTTTGGCGCAAATACAGAGGTGTAACCAATTTGGAATCGATTTCTATGAGTCTGTTTGTGCCATTTTATCTCTCTAACGGATGGCCCAACATGAATGAAGGTTTCTTATGTGACCGTGTATATATCGCTTCTTTGCTTCAATAACGTGTTATCTTAAAAACACAATTTTACAGTAGAGCAATTTTTTACATACAAAAAATTATTTCACTTAATTGTGTATTTTTTTACGTTTATTGTAGATGACGTACAAAAATTTAACACCTTAGCTATCTCAAATCGATCACGGAGATTTCAATTATCAAATAAAATAAAGACTTTAGTTTTCAAACTTGTCACGTTATTGAAGCAAAGAATCGATATATATATGTTTTTACTTATATACGATGTTTTGATTTCATTTTACAGTTGAATTAGCCTTTCAAATTGCAGTTTGATACGTGAAAGTCCACTATGTGAATCAATATCCATTATGGAAATGAAATCTACACTAATAACTAGTATAAATACTAGCACAAATAACTAGCACCTGCCTGGGACTTTGTTCACGTAGGCTACAATCTTCAGGATTTTTCAGAATTTCTAACGGCACATGCGAAATGAAGCTTACTGCAATACATTCGTTAAAACAGTACCCAAAAAGTTTTTTTTTTGAGAAGAGTAGCAAACGGGCATCCAAACCACCTGATGTTAAATAGTTGCAAGTTGCAGCCCATAGACATCCACGTTCAACCTCAAAAACGACTGAAATGATATCTGAGCTCGAACGTAGATACGTTGCTACTCCTGAGGACTAAGAAGATCGCCTCGCTTCAAAGTGTAGCCGGCAACCTTATCTCTCCAATCGAAACACAATACTTTACGGCAGATTATGAGGGCTTCGTTGGTACTTACCCGGTCGAACTATAGTTCTTCCACCTTCAAAAACCGTTTTTGACATTAGCATGCACAAATGCACAAATAAACAGACAACCATTCAAACAACTTTTGTGTTGGGTTGTATTGCGTTAAAAAAGCCCTTAATAATAGTTTTATTTATATATCTGCCATGTACAGACAACGATAACTTACAATTTTACTATGCGTATACATAGATTAGTGTGATAGAAAGAGAAATAAATACATCTTTATCAACCAGTAGTACATAATACCTGCTCTAATAACCTCAGTAAATCACTCCAACGAAGGCTCCAATGAATAGATTGATTCATTAATCATATCACAATGGAATGGAATAAGTAGCATTGATAAATTTACTAGTCCGACTCGAGTAATATAGATAAATAACTCAACGTATATGTAAGTGAAATATTTCGGTGGATAATAAGAAAAAATAGAAAGGCCTAAATGTCAGCGTGTTAGCAGCTTTCTTTCATTTAAGGAACTGACAAATGTGCAGCTCAACTAATGTAAATATCCACATACAACCTAAAACAGAACTAAAATTGTATTTGAGATCGTACGACCGATGCGTCACGAGCTCTAACGACAAAGATCGCCTCGTTCCTAAATATGCAGAACATCTTTCATGCTAAGCAGTCATTACAACCTATATACATTTATAACAAAAGAAAAGACAGGACTTCTATGTCACCTCGATCACAGACGTGTTACCGCTTCTAAGGATCTCCGAAATGTATAAAACTTAGTACTACCCATCAAATCCGCAACCGCGCCCGACGTTCCTTAACTTACGGTTACGATTTACATAAGCTGTGTGGCTATGCGCGTTTCATGGAAGATTTATTCCATATAAACCACTTACCCGGCAGACCGGTCAGAGCTAAAAGAAAATAAACCCGCCCACGATTTTCAGAACTGCAAAATCCTCAATCAGAGGCGCCCACGCGGTAACAAATGACCCCGAGCTTGAACGTAATACGGGGATATGGAGTATTATTGCGAAGCGGTCCGCGGGTGAACATACAGATAGAAATGTCGTAACGGACTGCTACCATCTAAAAAATATAGTTAAAAAATTAAAACGTGCTCCATATTTACACACTGATAGGAAAAGTATTTTTTAAATTAATATCATCTCAGAAATTATACGTTTTACTACCGTATTATGTACCGGTTAATCCTGCTATGTAAGGGAATTTAGACGTGAACAGGAGCCATCCAACTGTTTCGAAGTATCGACAATTAAAAATCGTTAATAGTGAGTACCCGTTACATGGTTAAATAAAGAAAAAGTATTTATGAGGTTGAAGTCGCAAAGGATTATGCAATCTTCCTAATAATACACAGTGATCTGTAGTGAAATCCATACAGAACAGGAATTCCAGTAAGGCGAGTTATTTCACCCGTAATTAGAACGAAGCAATTCTTGTCTTTTACTGTAAAAACGTATTGCCACTAACATATATGTACATACATCTTAGTCCTAGGGGATCCATTTAAAAACAAAGAGATTTTAGTGCTTAGTAATTCCACGGCAAAGGTTCCACCGTCGCTCTCATTATCCGCCGTAAAATAAACTCTTTTGCTTCGTTTGGTGGTGCAGTTGTTGGCTACACATAGAAATGAGGCGACCGTTTTAGTCATTAGGAGTAATTACATATTGGACGTGGATACAGATGACTATGGCAAACACTGATCACTTACTATAAAACTGAATTTGTTTACTATATCCGTTGCCAAAATAAAACATAAATAGTGACAGCTATTATGACATTATTCATAATTAGAAGCAAAATGAGCGGCGGAAGCGGACGGTAATCTTCCCCGTATAATATCAATACTATTGTCAGGAACAGAGATTTCTGCAAAATTTCTCTGCAGTTTACTTCATCAATCATAATTTGTCCACGTGGGCGGATCTTCAGTACGCTTAACATTAAATCCACACAAACTCATTATTACCATTTAAGGAGGAAATGATTGTAACATTTATCAGAGGTCTTCAGTATTACAATTGTGACGTTGGAAAATTATATAAAATGTAAGTTAGTTATAATTATAATCGACTGGGGAGGTACCACCGCCGCTCTCATAATCCGCCGTAAAGCATTACTTGTGTTTCGGTTGGGGAGGTTGCCGGATACACTTTGAAGCGAGGCGACCATCTTAGTCCACAGGAGTAGCAACGTTCGAGCTCAAATAGGATTTCAGTCATGTTTGTGGTTGTACATGGATATCTATAGGCTGCGACTACTTAACATCAGGTGGCCTGCATGCCAGTTTCTTACTCAATCACAATAATAAAAAAAAACTGATTTTACATTGTACCCTTGACGTTCATTAAGTGTATGTAAATACCTTACAATGAAATAAAATGTTTGAATTTGTACAGTGAATCTCATAGACCTGAAATCTGGTAGAGGTTCTGAATAGACCATTATAACTGAAATGTCATAAGGCCCCTGTTCCCAGGAAACACGTGTATGCTAAAAATAGATAGATATTAAAAGTCAAAGGTCAGAAATGATAGTTCTTCGCAATTTTCTTCTTAATGGTGGGCGTTGTCGTAAGAAAAGTACAGACCAAAGTTGTAGATCATGTAATTGTATAAAAAATATATTTACATTTTTTCCTTCGAGCCATTATTCCCGAGATATCGGTACTAAATCGATAAATCTCAGCCTTTTACTGCTTATTTTGACTCAACTAAAGCAATAGTATCGCAATGTCTGTTATGCCATAGATTTAGTTTTTTTTTCATTCAATTTTGGCAAAGGGAGATCTCTGTCCGGGCGAGTTGATGTGCCTGGGGAGCGGCCGTGCTCCGTTAGTCTCATTTCGGAGTTTTGTATATATGCATGATACTTAGAAAACTTCGATAGCGTGATTCAGGATCGTGTTGCGCCATCTCTTGACGAGAAGCGGAAAGTCGCCACAGATTATATATTTAATGAGACTTTTGCTCAAAATAATCTATGGTTTTTAAAGTTCTGTTTGTCTGATGTAATAAATACGTACAACTTGTGCGTATTAATTTGTTTGTATTGTTTTTGTTCTAGTCTCTCGTGATTGAAACGCAAAAGTATACATCGCTAAATGTTATAAAACAAACTCCCCCGTCGCATCTATCTGTTCGAGATAAGCTCAAAAAGTACTGAACGGATCTCACAGTTTTCAACAACACGTAGAGTGATTCCCGAGGCAGGTTTTAGAGCATAATAAGTTAATTTTTTTTTGCAAATTAGGCGAGAAATTCCATAGCTAAATTCAATATAGTCGTCGTTCGAAATAGATGTTTCTAATTGCATTGGATGCATGTATGAAAGAAAATTAATGTAAGTAAATATAAACTCTTACTCGAGCAAAGCTGAGCCGCGTCGCTATTAGAACATAAAATAGATTTTTAATTCAATGATATGATAAATAATATTATAACATCACGCTCGTTAACCTCGTTACTCTGGTTATAAATAGCTTCCACGATGTATATTTGTTTTTAAATATATTTTCAATATAAAACAATTTTCAATACAAATAACTTGTTCGTCGGTCAAAACGTGCTCGGCGCGTCTGTGCGTGGGATTACTGCAAATTAATATGTGGGTAATTGAATAATATTTGTTTCGAATTTCAATTATTCTCATTATAATTCCTTTAATATCGCTCTTTTTGCTTTTACAATGTTAACAAATGTACGAGTAGGACTTGATTCTAATTTTAAAGAATGAACCCTTAAAATAATTACGATTTCCATTTAACAAAATTAATTATTAATGTTCGCCTACGTGAATACATTACCTTAATGAGAGATGAAAAGAAATGATGTAAAAGTTTAAATACAACATTTTTTTTTAATACTGGTTAAAGATATATATAGCTCTCGGCGGTATGTTAAAATGCACTGCTTTTACGTTCCTTGTATTACATTAAAACCAAGATAAAAGATAGCAACAAGAGTTATTATCATAAAAAGAATTACTAATCGCTCTGAAGATACAATCTGAAATAAGCTACCTTCGAAACATCTACCACTTTTAAAATGACGAACGATGAGTGCATCTACAAACTATTCCTACTGGTTCTTACATTTTTCTTCCGCTATAGTAGGATTTGCAAAATATTAAAATTTCATCCACATCGGCTTCACTACGTATCCTTCATTTTTGTATTTCACGTCTGCATTTTTATCACTAACTTGAAAGATGGAATTGCTTTTGCTTCTTTGAAAAGAGTGCAAAAAGAACCCAATATCAAAGTTTATTTTTGGACAGCGATTACAAATTAAACTATCGGGATTACCTACCATCCTAGTGAGTCTATCTTTTCAAAACCAAGCAATAGTACAATGTCACGAAAGATATATTTTCATTTTCTGTTTTGTGAAGATATATCGAGCGCAAGCTTTCAAGTAATGTTTCATTCTGAATTGCCATGACCAGTAGGAACACGGGCAACATCCGCTTTCAGGCTCGAGTGAGACTCGAAATTGCGTTACGGACGCTTTAAAACCGTGAATAGCCTTTAGAAAATAGGACAGAATGTTTTATTTTCAATCAACTCATTGCAGACATTTTATCTATAATTTATATTTTCTAATCTACAATTTTACCTTTGATCTTATGGTAAAAGTGTCTCTAGAGGAGGGAGAAGCATATTTCGGCCGGGGAGGTAGCACCGCCGCCCTCATAATCCGCGGTAAAGCATTACTTGTGTTTCGGTTGGAGAGGTGCAGTTTCCGGCTACACTTTGAGCATTTTGAGCGAAGCCGCCATCTTAGTCTTCAGGAGTAGCAACGTATCTACGTTCGAGCTTAGATAGGATATTTTATTTGTGATTGTACATGGATGTCTATGGGCTGTCACTACTACTGCGATGTTAATCAGGTGGTTTGCATGCTCGTTTGCTACTCTTCTCGCATAAAAATACACGTATACAGAGGCCGTATTGGTCACTGTCGTCTATAACTTTCTATAATTAACCTGATAGGGTTAAAGTCCCGCTAAGAGCCACGTCGTTCCCTCTATCCTTTACCCATTGTTTAAGATATAATACAACAGTATTTCTCTGTTGTTTCAGGGAAATGCTAAGTGCTGCCGGATTTGACCCAAAAAGGTAAACTTTTCTGTTTTGTTTTTACGTTTTCTTTTATTGGGGTCGGAGCCCTTATTATCTTAATATAAAATAGACAAAGATTTGAAGATAAACATATTATGTTTATCATGTGGGGCGTTTTAAAATATGTTATACATATATTTTTACGTTAAAGATTTATTGCAAATAATTATGGACGCTACATTTTTTTGTGAGAAAAATCACGAACGAGCTTTTTTGACTGAAAGTCGTAGGTAGTTGTGTTGCTAAGGACTAAGATATCTTTTTATATTAGAAGTATAGCAAAGTAAAACGCAAACTACCTGATATTAAGTAGTTGCTGCAGCCCATAGACATCTACATATTACCCCAAACAGGACTAAATTCTTATCATAACTTGTACGCATCTACGTACATTTTCACTCCTGAGGACTGAGATTCTCACCTCGCTCCCTAACTACAGTTGGCGACTGCATCGCGCCAACCGTAATATAATAATCACGGTGCATAATGAAACCGGCGGTGGTACTTGCCTGTCGAACTATAGTTCTAGCTATTGTACCTACGTTTCTAATAATATTTATTAAGGTCTCTAGGGTAAAATATATCAACACACGACTTTAGATAGCAATGAACATCCAACGTACTTTGCTAGCGAAAACATTTCATAGACATAAATCTCTTCCATAAACAGATTTATTCTTCCAGCTATTTGACTTTGCTAATTGGGAAATCTTTGCGAATATTTCACCGAGAATGCTTCGGAGTAGCTGGCGTAAGTTAAAAAATCGATAAAAGCGTGTATAATTCTACTGTAAAAGTTCCGTATAAACCTAATTATGTAATCTTTTTTTTTAATTAGAAATGAACACAGAATAACGAAAAACTAATTATAAAAACTTAACATTCTGTACGAGGTCCATGGCCTACTCGCTGACCATATTCCCGCCCTGAACAGTAATGCCAATAATCCGCGGGAGATATGAGCCCTCTTGTCACCAGCAGCATTGATAAAACGTGGATCTATTTGTTTGGCACTCGGACCTGAGGTAATTATATAATTATTTAAAAAAGAACAACAGTTTTCACTTTTCTTTTACTTGTATTTTAAGACGTTACATGGTGCAGACGTTACATGTTATGGATTATTCGTAATTGAGTGTATGGAATATATATGGAAAGTATATAACAGATTTGGATTTTGTGCGAATATCAAAATATAACAAAATATGTTGAGTTCACTTACATTTTTATACTTTCAATACATCCAATATATAGGCATTGCAGATTTTTTTTTATTGTGAAAGAGTAAGAAACGAACATGCAGGCCACCTGATGTTAGGTGGTCACTGCAGCCCATGGACGTGGTTGACGTTCAGTCTCAAATAGAACAGAAGTTCTATTTAGGGATGGACGCGGATGCGTTCCTACTCTTGAAGACTAAGATGGACGCCTCCAATAATGTGTATCCGGCAACCACACGTTCCCAACCGAAACACAATACATGAAGAACATGTCGCTTTACGGTGGGTTATGAGGGTGGCGGTGTTGCCGCCCCGGGCGAGCTCTAAGGGCTCTATCACCCTTACACAGATTGTAGAAGTAGTAAGAATTACTATTTTATTGAACCGGCCCTGCTTCGCTCGGGTAACAGACATAATATTTACTTCCAATCTAGTCATGACCTAGTAGCAAAAAAATAAATTAGAAACATCTATTTCGAATGACGACTAAAATACTATATTGAATTTACTTATTTAATTTCTCGCCCAATTTACGAAAAAATACCTAACTTATTATGCACCAAAACCTTCCTCAGGAATCACTCTACCTGTTGTTGAAAACTTTGAGAAAATCCGTTCAATACTTTTTGAGTTTATCATGAACAGACAAACAGAAACGACGGGCTTATTTTGTTTTATAATATTTCGATTATGTTTTGACTCGTTACCTTTACTAGTGCCTGAGAAAAAGGGTCGTCATGTACACACAGACATACATCATACAAAAGTAGTCCGATATATATTTTGCCTTTTCCTTTCAGGTTCCGTACCCTAAAACCAGGGCATTATGTCACGTATACGCAGTGACCGAGAGTTTCTGTATTAGATGGGTGTTCGACTTGTAAACAACGGAATGCGTGGAACGAAATGTATTCGTAAACCGCACACCTCGGTGGCTCTAAATAAGACCTTAGGGAGGTTCCTTGTTCACAGATATTTATGTTCATCATTAGCTTACTTATGGCACTGAATTTTGTATCAAATCTATATGTCTATACATATAAATGAAATTGAAGTGTCTGTTTGTAACATAAAAATAAAGGTTTTGGTATGATTGCTTTTGATAGTATATAACGACACATATAACAAAAACGCAATATTTAGTCTTTCTGCCTGTGTGTCTGTTTGTTTAATATCTAAAACGGATGAATGCTTTTCGATGGGATTTGCATTAGAAGTTATCTAATATTGTGAAAAGTAACACAGGGTATTCTTATTTTAGGAAGAATATCGCGTATTGTACAAAAAATAAAACTTACAGATGAAAGTATAACCTTGTTTAATTATGTATGTTTAAGTATAACCTTGTTTAATTAAAGCGTAGTTTAATTTTGAAAGACACGCACTACGTTTCGGACACAGACAGTTTGAAAAAATATGTAGTTCGCGTCGTCCCATACATAAAACTGGAACTAATAAAACGCTGGATCCGTTTTAACAGGAGTTTTTCTAATAGATTAAATTATAAGGACTAACTTATTTTCTTTTAATTTTGGAACACTGGAAGAAGTCTCTGAAATAGCTAGTTTTAAATAAGTTTACATTAAGGGTGGTACCATCCCTTTGAACTTAGCCTGTAGTGATTTCGCTATATTTCTTTATGTCTTATAGCAGCTGTATAGCGTTACTGCAGTCTGGTACACGAGCAGAATGTAACTGTTATGTCCGATATGGTAAACATGGATTTTTAAAGAAGTTCTGTCTTAGTCCTTAGAACGTTTCATTTAGATGAGGCTCCCGTTCCGAACAGAGTTACCAACATATGTCCACAAGTGTCATCAAACATTTCGTATCTGGTGGTCTGCTCGTTCCTACTTCCAATAGGTAACTTTTTCACTTATCAATTCCATCGTTGTCATTATCATGCTAGAATATATTTGTTTTACATCTGTGAGAACACAATAACACGGTTTAATAAACAAATGACCCACGGGCGTAGTTCAACAAATAATCATGTTTCACATATTAACCAATTTGATAAATGACCCATATTAGAATTTAGTAACGCGTAAATATTGGTTATGTCAAGGAGGCGACGATGCCGCCATTTTGCAATTTTGTTACTACTGTGGTTTTGACGTAGTCGTATGCAGCTGTTTACTATAAATGTTAATTGGATTGTAACAAAGTTGTTGTTGGTAAAAAACAAATCCATTTTCTGATTGGATTTATGTTTTGTGTTGCTAAATTTAGATTCGAACAAATTCTATTTAAGTTTATTCCAGGAGTAAATGAAAGAGTTATTTCAAAATAAGTGTTATATCCAGTATTAAATATTTGTACCATTCGGAAGTGTAAAATTTGTCTTGGTCAACGATCAACTGTTACAGTGCGGTCAGCAGCTAGCAATCAATTAATATTATGATTATTATTATTATATTATACTTTTAATTCATTATGTTAATTTGGCCACTTGGATGTGACATTCTGGACATTTTTTTTATTGCGAAAGAGTAAGAAACGACCATGCAGGCCACCTGATGTTAAGTGGTCACTGCAGCCCATGGACAACCACGTCCAATCTCAAATAGAACAGAAGTT
>DWON01010199.1:0-10923 GCA_018251015.1 Phocides pigmalion okeechobee
ATTTATTTAATGAACACAAACATAATGTACATTTTTACAATTCAAAAAAGTAAAATTAAAATATGTGAGCTTAATGCCATTACAATAATATTTGTACTACTTGCAAGTAATTAAATAACATAAAAAATTAAATAGATGAAAATAAAAAAATCAAACTATACATAATTAAGGTTTAAGATCGTTTAAATGTGTATGTATTTTTTTCTCCACCTGATGGAAAGCAGTCGCCGTCGCCAGTATCTTGCACGTACATAGTAGAAATGGAAACTTCTGCCCTCCCACTTAACAGAGCGCGAGGGACGTAGTTAAGCCGGGGTACAACCCCGAATTCAGTCCCGGGCAAAGAGGACTTACCTCGAGGCTGATGACCATAGTATATATTTTTAGTAGATAGATTTTATTAATTTTAATGTATTCAATATTATATTTAGATTTAAGTTCAACATAATTCCATATGCAGTTACCAAAACACGTGTCAGCTGAAATGGGAGGTCGAGAAAACGAAATAAACAACGTATTTTTTCTTAAATTTAAATATTTTAAGTCACGAGACTTTTTTACACGTTTTTGTAACCAAATTTTATGAATTTTGTATTATTTGTTAATACAATTGTAGAATTGTAACCGAATTGCGTGTGTCCATTGAAAAAATTTTTGAAAATCTGATTAGGTATAAAGTGATAACCTATGGTAGTATTATATGATTTCAGACGTGTTTGTGGCTGTACGTGAATGTCTATGGGCTGCGACTACTTAACATCAGCTGGTTTGCATGCACGTTTGCTACTCTTCTCAAATAAAAAAACAACTTATCATAAACCGAAAATATATCACAAAATTAATCAAAAAGTGTTTTATAGAGAGTACATGAAAAGTACACAGTAGCAGTACGAATTTAAAAAGAAAACCTTTCGTCTATTTAAAGAAAAGACGGGAAAGTTCTCGACAATCACGACTACTAAACATCAGGTGATTTGCATGCTCATTTGTTACTCTTCTCATATAAAAACTCCTTAAAACCTGTTTGCATGCTCGTTACAACTTCCATGCAATAAAAAAGTCCAAACCAGACTTTAAGGAACGATAAAGCGACATATATGTCCAGAATCTATCTATTTATTATATTAAAGGTGGTAGAGCCGTTAGAGCTCGCCCGGGGCGGTACCACCGCACTCTCATAACCCGCCGTAAAACAACATGTTCTTTATGTATTGTGTTTCGGTTGGGGAGGTGTGGTTGCCGGATACACATTATTGGAGGCGACCATCTTAGTCCTCAAGAGTAGGAACGCATCCGCGTCCATCCTTAAATAGAACTTCTGTTCTATTTGAGATTCGACATGGTTGTCCATGGGCTGCAGTGACCACTTACCATCAGATGGCCAGCATGCCCGTTTCTTACTCTTTCACAATAAAAAAATATATTTTATCTATGAAACAAGACGTTGCAATCATGAAACGCAAAAAGTAAACCTTATAACGTAGTTTAAAATAGAGAAGACATACAAAACCAAAAGCAATCTTGGGCGGAATTTTCCAAGCAATCTAGTTCGGTATTTGTATATAACAATCGAACTGGAAAGTTCGACAGTGAAAACTTGAAAAGAACAAACAAATAACAAAGTAGCGATGTCGGATTGAGAAATGTCAACGTGACAGGGCTTCACGCGACGAAATGTCACGTGTCACGTGACAAAGTGGTCCTTATATAACGCCTGGATTCTAACCGGGATTGCGTAGATTGGACATCCTGTGTACTAATCTTGCTATACTCGGAATTAGTGTTATGAACTTAAATAAAAGATGGGTGAACTATAGTTCTACGGGAGGGTTACCACCGCCGGCCGAATAATCCGCCGTAAAGCATTACTTGTGTCTCGGTTAGAGAGGTGGTATTGCCGGCTACACTTTGGAGCGAGGCGACCATCTTAGTCCTCAGAAGTAGCAACGTATCGTTCGAGCTCAAATAGGATTTCGGTCGTTTGTGGTTGTACGTGGTAGTCTATGGGCTGCGACTACCTAACATCAGGTGGTTTGCATGCTAGGGAGCTACTATTCTCACATAAAAAATTGATTTTAAACCAATATCATCGAGGAAAATATACGTTTTATTATCTAACGGGTACACACGATTAGTGATTTTTTTAATTGCCGATATTTTCTATATTTCGAACCCATCGCATGACTCGTGGTCACGGCTAAATGTAAGTTGTAATACCATAGTGGAATTTATACATTTTACTATTTTTTTTATTATGAAAAAGTAAGAAACGGGCATGCAGACCACCTGATGTTAAGTGGTCACTGCAGCCCATTGACAACCACGTCTAATCTCAAAAGGGACAGAAGTTCTATTTAAGGATGGATGCGGATGCATTCCTACTCTTGAGGACTAAGATGGTCGACTCCAATATAGTGTATCCGGCAACCACACCTCCCCAGCCGAAACACAATACATGAAAAACATGTTGCTTTACGGCGGGTTATGAATATGACGGTGGTGCCGCCCCGGGCGAGCTCTAACGGCTCTACCACCTTTAAAATGGTACCACGTCACCTATGTGACGAGTACTCACGATTAATAAATTAAAATTTTAATTATTGATATTTTTAATCATTTGCATGGCACTAAACTTGAAAGGCATTCCACCATGCCGCTCCAATGTTTATTGGTGGAAGAAAACCGTTATCGATGTTTTCCAAATTGCCCACAATGTCTACGCCATATTTATCGACTGCCATCCATTGATAGCTTATCATATCTTCTGAAACACGGAAGTGTGCCAGACATTTTCACCGCGGGTAACCCATCCAACTTTCGCTCCTAACATAGACTACCTAGTTGATTGTTTTTTATCTTTTTTATGTAAGGAGAGAAGCAAACGAGGATGTAAATTACTTGATGGAACAGTGATCTATACAAATTGCATGACTATTTGCATTTTATATTTCACTTTTACAAGAAAAATAGCATGTCGGAGCGAAACCGCATATTTAAGATAACTCGATACCGGAAATATTGTTTTAATTAGTTTAACGATTGAAAATTGTTTGATTGTTAAATTAGTCTTTAGCTTTTAGTTAGTAATTAGTTTTTAGCCAAAGCTATAAATGTTAAAAATGTTTTACCGATCATAAAAAGTTTTGTACCGCCACCCTATTTTCTTATAAATGTCCGAGCGTCCGCAGGCAGTTATCATTCTCGCCCAAGCCGTCGCATAGTTAGCTCTACAACAACGTTACGCTGTCCGAGCAATATACGAAGTAGACCAAGTTTTCTTGAAGTTTTCTTTGGAATATCTGAACATGAATTTTCAAGTCAACAATTGTGACGTTAGATATGCTTACTTCATCTCTCCGAAAAGCATATACATATATATAATATGAAATGGGATATTTCGTACCTACTTAACATGTGCACTAGAACCACTGCGTATAATATCAAAAAAAAATCACACATAAGTCTCATGTTTGAGCGGCGCTGGTGACGAGAGGGCTGTATCATATCATGCACGGAAAATTGCGATTACTCCTCAGCGCGGGAACGCGACCATCACCTTGTAACCCAATCATCACTCTTATCATGGACAATAATTTCCTGTAACTATCTGTAATACTTATCTCTACTGTAACTGAGTTCGGCTTTCATTAGAACAAGTAAGGTATCCCAGGTCATTTTTAGGTTAATTATTTACGTTACTAAATTTACAAGAAATATTAGCAAACACACATTTATATAACAGTCCTGAAACAAAGTTGCAACCCGCGCCATATAACATCGATTACGTAACACCGACCGATATTTCTAACTATTTTATCAACATTATCGCCACGAGTGATGTAAGTCTACGTTAAACAAACGAGATAACGGGCGAGTTAGCTCTCACCTATATTTCTAGATTACATGAGAAATGGGTTACGTATCGGTAAACATTTATTATTATGAGAATTTGATAGGAATTATAACTTAACTACTCGGTCTATTACCATTTTTATAGTCTACTACTGAGTTTTTATGGGAAACTACCCTTTTCATATTCCAATACTGAGGTTTTTATGTGAAATACCCTTTTAATATTTCACCACTCAGTTTTTTATATGTTAAATTACCATTTTTAAATTCTGCTAGTGAATTTTATGTGTGAAATTGCTCCGTTTATATTCCCTAACTGAATTTTTTGTCTGTAAAATTACCCTTTTTATATTCTACTACTGCGTTTTTGTGTGTAAAATTACACTTCTTATGTTCCACTACTGAGATTTTTATATGTAAAATTACCCTTTTTTATTCCAATATTGAAGTTTTATGTGAAATTACCCTTATAATATTCCCCTACTGAATTTTTTAATGTGAAATTACCCTGTTTATATTCTACTACTGGGTTTTTATATTTATGAAATTGCCCACTTATATTCCATTACTGGCTTTTATGTGTGAAATCACCTTATTATATTCCATACTGATTTGTTATGTGTGATATTACCCTTTTTATATTCCAGTGTGAGCCTTACCATTACAGCCTGAAAACATAATTTTGTTCAGTGAGACAGATCAGGTCAATGATGTAGATTTTACACATAAATAAAAAATATTAAGAAGCCTAATCTAAAATAAAATTTAAAACAGTTTTTTTTTAATAATTCAAAAATTAATTTATGAAATTCTAAAACAAATTTCCATATTTCGTAACGACAAGTGAGACAAGTTTATTTTATCGAATCCAAAAAAAAATTATGTAACAAACTTCAAAAATTAAAACCAAGCAATTTATTTAAATAACATAAACAGAAACATTAAAATTATTCAATGTTATAATTATTTATTTCGATAACACAATTAACTGAATGATTCAGAAGGTCATTTGGTATTGTTGAGTAATAAATATTGATAATGTTAAAATGCTTTCCTTATTACCGTGAAAGGCGATAACGTTCAACAAAAACAATGCGCAATAACTTCAAAGAATGAAGTTATTCTTAAATATTAAGTAATACAAAAAACAAAACAATGTTTCTACACAATACATATTAACTAAACTCACCTACTAAAGGGAAGATCCCATAACTTTTCGTTATCGCTAAGATTGTATAAAGATTTTTTGTTTTTTTTTGACTACTTGTTCGCCTGTCACAGGATTTTTTTATGCTGGAAAAGTAGCAAGTACTTCATATTAGATGATCTCTAGAGTAGCAAACGAGTGTGGAGTCCACCGGATGTTTAATTCTTCCTGCAGCCCATGGATATCTACTTCCAAACTCAAGCAGGAATAAGTCCTGTTTAACATCGTGTATACGAGTAAATGCGTTGCTACTCCCGACGACTGAGATGGTCGCCTCGCTTGTACATGTAGCCAGCTGCACCTCCTCAACGGAAACAAGAATTTCTTTACGGTAGACTGAAGGTGGAGATGGTTCATCCTCGTTCGGTCTGCCATCTGGCATTACGCCATACATCAATAATTTATTTTATTATTACTATCTGACGTTATCTGTTCGTGTTACATTCTCACGTAAACAACGGTTTTAATTTACGTAAAAAATTAATCAAATACTATTATTGTACAATAGTAACCCCGATAGAATCCCGAGCGATCCCGCGACGCTCCCCCAGCCTGATTTTCACAATACATTTCACAAGGTATAAAGACCTTACTTTATATAATTTCAAACGATACTTTCCGGAATTGTAAAGCAAACTTTGGTGTGCTTTCAAAAGCTTCATTTCTCAACTTTGAAAGCATGTGACACCAGTTCACGTGGCGTCAAAATATACCCTTCAAACTCGCAAAAATTCCAGAAAAGTATTGTTTGGGCGCGCCACGTGATCGTCGAGAACTTTCCCGTCTTTTCTTTAAATAGACGAAAGGTTTTCTTTTAAAATTTATACTGCTTCTGTGTACTTTTATGTAGTCTTTATAATACACTTTTTTGATTAATTTTGTGGTATATTTTCGGCTTATGTTAAGTTTTTTTATGTGAGAAGAGTAGCAAACGAGCATACAAACCCAGATGTTAGGTATCGAAATCCTATCTGAGCTCGAACGTAGATACGTTGCAAATCCTGAGGACAAAGATGGCCGCCTCGCTTCAAATTGTAGCTGGCAACCGCACTACTCCAACGGAAACAAGTAATGCTTTACGGCGGATTATGAGGGCGGCGGTGGTACCTCCCCGGTCGATCTATAGTTCTCCTACCTTTAAAAATTAATCGTAAATACCCGTTATATAATAAAATGTATAATGATATTATTAGGTTAAAATCGTATATTATTTTGAGTGTCCGATGTTAAGTAGTATTGCAGCCCATGGACATACGACCACAAATAGGATCGAAGTTCTGTCTCAGCTCGTAGATGATTGCTACTCCTGAGAACTGAAATGGTCGCCTCACTTGTAAACGTGTATTAACACTTTCCCTGCAACTACAACGCTGCTGTGTAATTCTGGGTGCGACGCGCTTGCGGCTCCTACACAACTGTGTTGTAGCGACGAATTTGTAAGGATTACGGGCGAACAAAAGTGCTGTAAGACTACAAGACTGGGGACGGACATTACATCGGTGTATTCATAGATGATACACAGATGCTGAAAATTACAATATTTCAGTAATTTGTCGGTGTATCTTCAGTTTAATCAAATAAACTCCAGCTTAGGCCGCCTCCCGACCTCACCTGATCATACATATCCGCGCCACAGGGAAAGTGTTGAAATACCAAAAAAAAACTATGAAATTGATAAGCATATCGTATCCATTTCAAAAAACAATCGTAGGATATGATTACATGTCGGAAAGTACAGATGTTATTATTCTTATCAACATTTGTGAATTTATGAATAAACAGGACGGATGTGTGTTCGTGTGCATATGGTATGTGTATAATAATATATATTGTGTAGAATTAAGATAAAACTTTTGTAAGTTGGTAAAACCTTGTAATGACAAGTACCATCAGTACACAAGTATCACCACAGCGTCGTCTGAAGTGAAGTAAATCTTAAGTTTTTTAATGTGAGAAGAGTAGCAAATAACCATGCAAACATCCTGATGCTAAGTAGGCCTAGCCCATAAACAAATCTTACCTGAGCTCGAACGTAGGTACGTTGCTACCCCTGAGGACTAAGATGCCTCGTTTCAAAGTGTAGCAGGCAACTCTCAAAACGAAACAGCAGTAATGCTTTACAGCGGATTATGAGGGCGATGGTGGTACCTCCCCGGTCGAACTATAGTTCTCCCGCGTTTCATGTGGCACTCGTGGAACACTACTTGTTGCTATTTCACACCTGACACTAATCAGACGACTGTCCATAATCCGCCGTCCGAAGGCCTCTGTAGTGTGGCCGGTGGTCGTTACGTGGCCTCCGACGCCAGAGACGGCCACCACGGAGGGGATCGGAGACAACCTTCAACCTAGATCAGGGGTCGGTAACCTTTTAAACGAAAAAGCCAAAAGTTGAAATTTGCAAATCTTCCCATATTTTAATGAGCCACTAAAATATGTAACACGTAAACGAAGTCGCGGGCAAAAGCTCGTACTTAATAATAGTACCATCCAAATCGCCAAATACGATGTCGGACTGGTATTAATAATGCAAAACTATTTCGTTTTTCGTCAATAGAACTATGGTAGCTAAATTACGTAAGGCGACCTTGCGTTGCGTAACAGTCACGTGGAGGAGGCCACGTGGCGTGTGCACGAGCGGGTTAAGGAGGGATGTGAGTGCAAACGTATCATCTACATATTAACATGCGCGCATTTATATCTGTTTGTATAGTGGACCGCGACCGCGTGCCGCTCAAAAAGTATTTTCTAAGACCTTTGAATAAATGTCATATAATTTTGTTATTAACTTTGACATTTGACATTTGGCCATTTGACATTTTGACATTTGAAAATTGATATTAGAAGACTTAAATTTGACGTTGACTTTTGCCTTTGTGTGGACTGTGACTTTGTTTAATTTTAGAGATTTTTCAGATGTTTCACAGCTAAATTTTCCCATGTATTTCAATTTGATTCATCTGAAAATAGAAAGAAGTCGGCAGAAGTTAATTACTATTTACAATATCGGTTCTCTGTACACGATATTAGATATAAAGTAAAGTTTCCAAGAATTGCTAACAAGCGAAATAGCCAATACGCACGACCAAGTCTAAACCCGCAACTTTTAAATTTACATAACTTTATTATTTATATCGATTGACACGAAACGAAATGAAATTTTTTGTGAAGCTTACGACAAAAAGACAAACATCTAACCACTACTGATTTTTGAGTTCTATTGCGTTAATAAAAGCCCCTATTCACAGTTTTTCTCAAGTATTTCTCAAGTACAAACAGCGATCAGTCACAGCTTTATTTTATTTTTATACAAGTAATACCTGAAAAAACCTTTTCCCCAAATTTAAGCATATTACGCTTAAAATTGTGAAAGTTTATATAAAAAAAACTACTACATAAAAAACCAGCTTCGCAACTCTTTGTTTAAGTACATTAAATTCTAATCCATAAAAAACAATATTTCATCTTATTTTTCACTTTTCAGGGTGGAATTTCAAACGTTTTTTTCTTAATCCTAACTTACTTTATACAAAGAACTCATCTGCAAAAATTCAGGATTGTAGATTCTGATGTTTCGGTGATATTTAGATCCATCTTTTCTCTTTTATATAAAACTAGTGACTCGGCCCAGCTTCGCTCGGGTAATACAGTCTATATTTCCTACATCCTACATGCATTCAGTCATTACCTAGTTGCAACAACAAACAATTAATATCTATTTCGAACGACGACTAAATGACTATATTGAATTTAACTATTTATTTTCTCGCCCAATTTACAAAACAAACTTAACTTATTACTCACCAAAACCTTCTTCCGGAATAACTCGACCTGTTGTTAAAAACTTTGAAAAATCCGTTTAGTACTTTAAGAGTTAATTGCGAACAGATCTTTGTTTTATAATATATTAGAGATCATCAACCACTAAGACAGAGGTGCTTTTCGAGCCCCGAACCTTCCATGTACGTTGCTATAATCTTACCTCTACGCTATCAGTGCTTAATGTGTTTTTATGAATTCTTAGCAGTAAATAATTCGTTACGCTTCTTGGATGTGCGCACCTGTATGCATGTCGTGGCGGATTAAGGGGATTTTATGCTGAATATAGATTCAATTCTACTACAAACTTGTCCCATAAACGTGCAGAAATTATAACTTCATCTGGAAAGTGTCACGACTTCTCATAATCCTCAATTTTGCTCTTAATATTTATTCATTTGCATGTATTATACAATATTACGATGTCCTACATCCTTAAAATAATAATGTTTCCTACCCAAAGGTTGTCTGGAAAAGCGCTACTGTAGCGATAAGACCGCCTTTTTGTCACCACCGCTATATTTGTTTTGTTGCATTTTCTGTTCTTGTGTATTCTTTGTGGTGTATAATAAATAATGTTTGATTTGATTTGATAATCCGGTGTGAAGCAACTCTCATTTAATGGAGAAACTATAGCTCAAAAAGGAATGTACCACGAGCCCTCATAATCCTCTATGACGCAACTCTTATTTGGTGGAGATACTATAACTCGGCGAGGGAAGTACCTCATCCCCTTTTAATCCGCAGTGAAGCGGTGGTGGAGATACTGTAGCTCGGTGAAGGAAGTACCACGAGCCCTCATAATCCGCTATGACGCGAGTCTTATTTGGTGGAGATACTATAGCTCGGCGAGGGAAGTACCACGAGCCCTCATAATCCGCTATATAAGAATAGTATATAAGAGTAGCAACTCTTCTTCGGTGGAGAAAATTAGTATGAAGGACATTCACTAACATGATAGAACAATACCAAAACAATAATTCTTTGATACTATCGCCTTACATAGTAAAATGTATACAATAAATTAATATATATAAATGTATAAACTAAAGGAGGTAGCGCTGTTTGAGCTCGCCCGGGGCGGCACCACCGCCACCCTCATAACCCGCCGTAAAGCAACATGTTCCACATGTATTGTGCTTCGGTTGGGGAGGTGTGCTTGCCGAATACACATTATTGAAAGCGACCATTTAGTCCTCAGGAGTAGGAACGCATCCGCGTCCATCCTTAAATAGAACTTCTGTTCTATTTGAGATAGGACGTGGTTGTCTATGGGCTGCAGTGACCACTTAACATCAGGTAGCCTGCATGCCCGTTTCTTACCCTTTCATAATAAAAAAGAAATCCGCGATGATATTAATTAAAAATCATATTTCCCATTTATTTCCAATATAAATTAAATGTTTTTAAAAAGTAGACAGAAACACAGCTCGTGTGGAATATTTTGACCTTGTTTTACAAAACCAAGCATACAACAGCCATGTGTACTTATATTAATATTTGCTAAAAACATTTTGCTTCTCATCCAAACATATTATGTAGGATCTATACTTCCATGTTTTTATTTATTCTGTGGTCTTTCCTTATTATGCTTTTTAATGGTTACACGAATAGAATAGACTGTGATTACAGTGTTTATTTATACATAATTTACATTGTTAATTGATTATAAATGAAAACCTTAAAACTAATTATAAAAAAAACTTAAACAATCTAAAGGGGATCCGTGCCCATGCGACATGATGTCAAAAACGCTATCCGCATTCCCGCTTTGAGTGGCGATCACAGTTCTCTGCGCGAGATATGAACCAGCCCTCTTGTCACCAGTGCCGTCGATTAAACGTGGGATTTTTTTTTTTAAATTGACACTCGGGCCCCACGGACCAAAGATTGAAGTCAAAGGGAACAATCACGTAAATAAGCATTTTTTTTTCAAATCTAACCTAATTTTATAATAATCTAATTTTGTAATTTAATTTAATTTTAATTGACGATACCTGACATTTAGTAATTATGATTTTGTAACTCTTTTCTATTTTATGTAT
>DWON01010200.1:0-10923 GCA_018251015.1 Phocides pigmalion okeechobee
ATAAAAAGAGAATATGAATACGTGTTATAGTCAGATGGTTTAATTATGATTTTCAAAGTATGGAAACCATTTGAATTCCATTGCCCCTACACACATTCATATAAATAGTATAGAAACACTTAAAGCGCGACCTGTTCTCGCAAAAATACTTACGATCTCTACTTTTGACCAATGAGCAGCAACAATCAATATTTTTAATTCTATGACTTTGTATCCGCTACCATTACTTAGTATAAAATTACTTTGTAATAAACTTATCTGTAAGCCCACACTTTTGTAACTCATGAAACGTGGAACGAATCTATGCCCACCAAAGTCTTTAATAGTGTCTAAAATAGACTAATTTGATGTTTCACCTAAGGCTCGTAGCAAAAATAGTATCAATACGATTTTTGTTCGAAGAAGAAAAGTAAAAATTAGGTACGCTTGAAAATTTTGTAGAGAAGGCCACCTCGATGAAGATTTTGGCGGAATCACGTTTTTAATGCCTAAAAGGTCCCACTACCTAATCGTTGCCTTGTGTTTGCCACATGCCACAGTCTCAGATCTTAAGGTTTGTTCAGATCAAGTACCGGACACAGAACGGTTAGTCACTGATAGTCACTGGGGCCTAGTCACAATAGCTCGTTTTGAGGACACTACAAATAATCAGAACGCGCTCAACGCCTATCATGGAAACATGTCGTTAGGTAAACGTATTTGGCATCTCTAAATAGCTAATATATAAAACAAAGTCCTCCATCACGTCTGTTTGTGAGTTCGCGATAAACTCAAAAAGTAATGGACGGATTTTCTCAGTTTTCAACAACAGTTAAGAGTGATTCCTGAGGAAGGTTTTGGTGCATATTAAGTTAAGTTTTTTTTTTGCAAATTAGGCGAGAAATTAAATAGTTTAAATCGATATAGCTATAATATAATTCAGTTATCGTTCGAAATAGATGTTTGTAATTGTTAGTTTTTGCAACTAGGTAATGACTGATTTATTATCCGAGCGCAGCTGGGACGGGTCGCTAGTATATTTTAATTTATCACTACCATAAATAATTATGGATATAGCAAAATACATTATATAATTTATTACCTTAGTTTCGTTAGTATTATCCACATAATATACACAATAATGTAAACAAGAATTATTTATGGATTTGATTATACGATTAATTTATCATGTGTTATCTACATTATTATATCATATCTCAAATAATTAAATTCGGAGAAAATTACGTAGATAGTCAGAAGTCAAATACCAAAGTTAAAAAGTTTTTTTCATAACACGGAAGTAACAAACGAATAAGACAGTAAGTTTCCCTTCCCATTTAAACATTTGTAATTAATTTCAAACAGGATTGATATCTTTCCTGAGGTCATAAATTCATTCATGATAGTACACGAGCTAGGTGCAAATTTCGTCAATATTTTTTTCTTGAGCGATAACTCGTAAAATGTTTCAGCAATATGTATCAAGAAGCCTCGTTAACTTAAGCTGTGTTTTCGGGCTTGTGACGAGAAACGGTGGTAGCAGTAATGACATACTATTCTACAGAGATACTAAACCGCATTTGATATTTATGAAGTTTTATAATAGACACCACCCTAAAGCATATTACGAGTCTATGCAGGAATTGGTCATGAAAATCTGTTACTGGCTCACGATCTATAAGTTCGAATGTCTCGTTTAAGTGTCCTCCTTATCAATACTCTTCGAAACCACAGTAGCGTTTCTCATAGGGTATAATTAGGAGTTTCGGTGGGGCCTTCGAAGTCGAGTGAGAGTTCGAATTACTAAATTAAATTCTGATTTTTTTAAATTATTTATGTTGTATAAATTAACATGGTCAATTTCCTTAATTGTAAAGGAAAACATCGTGATTTGTCCATGAAGTTCTAAAAGGTATGTGAAGTGCACCAAATCGTACATGGCCAGCATGGCCTAAGGCCCGTGCCCAGCAGAGGGACAGTGATGAATCGTTGACCATGATGACAATATCGCTAATGATAGTTATATCGATGATGATTAAGACAATAATTATAGAGATGGTATCCTAAGGGCACTCAACAACACGAGATTCCAATAAGTAGCTTTGAATTTAATTTTAAGAAAATGTGACCAATAAATATTATTTATGCTGATGATGTTATTGATGATGTTCATGTAGATGATGATAAATGATGGTGATAATGATACTGACAAAAAAGACTAACCGGCTGAATTAAACTGGAAGTTCTGCAGATGTTCGTAAATGACTCTATGGAGCCGCACTGCCAGCTCTAACGTCACCGAGTTCAAATTATCACCCTCTAGGTTCGCGTGAATCTTGTCCATCACTGTGTTCAAATACGACACGACTGCCACGCAAGCCTGTGGGAATAAGCGTTATTACATTTATCTTTTACTATGATACACGCCAAAATTAATACGTTTTTACACTCATTTATACACACACACACACACACACACACACACAAAGGCATTAGGGATTAAGGGGTGCGTATGTATGTATGTACGCTTGCTTTCATAGGAGCAAACGACAATGTAGTTCTTTTAATGTTAAGTGTGCAGTGCAGTCAATCTGTAACCAACTCTTCATATATAGATCAATTGTAAATGGTTTTAACATACGCGGTTCGACTCCGGAGGACTAACAGAATGTCTCAAGATAGCGAACTTTCCTTCTTCTAAGTTCAATCCAGAACATTTGAAAGAAAATATACACGAGAGTGGTAAAACATGAGATGAAATTTATTTGCTTTTAATGAAAATTATCTTTTCAAAAAGACCTTAAAAATTTACATGTCATACTTACAGCAGACGCCAACGTGTCAATGTCTCCCTCGGGTTTGAAGTCTGTTTTCTTCTGCTCCGTCTGCAAGTAGAGCTTGACCCAGCCGACGACGGCGGCGATGGCCCGCTCGAGCCCCGCGTCAAGTTTATTCTCTAGCTGCTCAGTTATCGCCGTCTTTCTCTGTATGCATTCACTTTGCTTCGAAGTTGAGCTGAAACGATAGCCTCATGATTTCAAATATAAAATGACCAATGACACGTTACGACATGTCATTTGGTCAATTATGTGTCTTGTTCGTTTTTTCCGACTAAGCGACCCCTCTTAAAAACTATGCAGATGTTTTCCTTTCTACAATACAATACACTTGCAACTTTATGTATGAGTCAATTGTGTCCATTTTATTCTTAGCGTATGTATCCGTGTATTTGAATAAAACTGTTTTAAAATTACGTGTCTAAAGAAAATATTTACTAATTTTAAAATCGCATGTCAGTGATAAAAATATATTCATAATATATGAAACATTAATTTTAGATCGTTTACATTTGCTATTTAAATTTGGTAAATGATAGAGTTACATATTCTTAAAATTCATATTGTTCACTTAAGCTCTATTGCCACATCAATTTCCATGTGAGGTCATTCTTGTCTTTCAATGGATAGGTTTAATTGTTGCTTTACTTATATAAGGGGACCATTGTCGACTTTAGTTGGCAACGCATCTGGGGCCAACTTCAGGTGGAACTACTGTTGCCCATGAAGTTGGTTTCAGATGTCAGAAGCGGCTGTGAACACTAACTAATAGTGAAGGCATGCTCGCTTACTTCTTCAGTATTATATAAAAATGATTCAAAGAACTAAGGTAATACAGTAATATAATATGTTATTAAGTATTGTGTTTAATAAACGGTTCTCAATTCAATATGAACGGTCTTCACCGTTTTTTCCATTCTTTAATTGCTTTACGATTTTAATTTGAGAGATAATAGTGATTGGACAGGTGGATATCACCATAGATAAATAATAATAAATTAATATCATAACATTCCTATCAACTGCATTGTATTAAGAAGTACCAAATAGTAAATTGATAAAATGTTTGATAGACTCATAATGAACAGGTATCTCTATGATTTATGGTCTGGGGTCTACAAAATTCTTTGTATTTAAATTTGACGTTCAATAATTAAATGTTAGTTTACTTACATTGCACATTATAATAATAAAATAAATATTCTCTATATTACATACAAGCAAAATCGAAGTTTCTAATTAACCACTTTTATATATAACGTGTTATTTGATTATGTCTTTTCAGACAGTTTAAGATTAATTTGACTATGTGGTAAAAAAGATCGATCGGGGAGGTACCACAACAACCTTTATAATCCGCAGTAATGCGGTTCATGCGTTTCTGTTGCCAGTTACACTTACAATCGAGGCGACCATTCGAGTCTTTAGTAGCAACACAAATCTTTTGTGCTGAGTAGCGACACAGATGTTATGTGTGTGCATAGATTCAAATTCAAATATTTTATTTCATTGTAAGGTATTTACATACACTTATGCACAACACCAAGACTTTATTCTTGTTTGAGGTTCGACGTCCATGTCCATGGGTTCCAAGAACCATTTATGTTGCAGAAGATCTGCAAGCTTGTTTGCTACTTACCAGCATTAAAAATCTTACCTCATACAGACTAATATTGATTCTTGGAAGTGTTCCCCAAACATTTTTACGATTTTGTTTGCTTGATTAACTATGTCAAAAAAGTAAATCTGAAAGCAATATATGATTACATTTAAGCACTGTCTTTAATTCCGTTTTCTGAAAATATCAATATATTTTTCTAATAGTTATAAATTAAGTAGATTCATGCAATTTATATGACTGATGTAATAGCAGATAATATATTGAAGGAAATGAGATATTTAGCAACTTATTCTAAACATTAACTGAAATCTGTTTTGCTTACCTGAGGTGGAGATTTGCTTTCAGCGATAGGAATTGACTGCAGACCGAGGTCCAGAGCATAGTCCACATGTTCAATCAACAGATGTTGGATCAAAGCTTCCAGCAGAGCAATGGTTGTGCCTGCCAGTTCATTGGGGGTACACAGCTGTTGAAATTGAAATAGTTTTTTTTTATAGTTAATAGTATCAGCCGTTTCTTTGCGGAAATACATGCTATTAAGTTGTTAAAAACTACTTTGCAACAATCCGCCACCACAATGGTATTACACATTCAAAAGCATGCACTTTTTCCTATCCTCATAGTGCATGCTTTGAAATATATACCATAATATATTTCGGTGGAGGATTGTTGCAAATTACTTGTTAACAACTTAATAGATTTTTTATAGTATCTACAATATGAACTAGTCCTCTTGTCACTGGCAATGTTGTGCAAACATGCCCCTAATTGAGCTAAATTGTTACGTCATTTCATTTAGGGAGCTCAATATATAAACTATATGATATTCAAAAAAATTATAATATTTGTCCTTATATAAGAAAATATTTTGGTATAATTTTTTATTACATGCATGGAAAGAATCTTAAGAAATTGTCTGACTAAAAACAATAGTAATTGTAATGGGTAGGTAAGTGGACTCTGGTAAATGTTTCAATCCATTCAGACTGAAAACCACTCACAGTTTTACATCTTGTAAAGGAAATTTTCGAATCAGCCAGCATTCTTTGCACCAATTGCTCGCTGAGAAATGTCTCCCCACCGTAGTTCTCGATCTGAGCGATATTAATATTTGCGCGGGTACCAATAACCGCTTGCAAATCTCTGCGAAGCTCTTGGAAACTGGAACATAGGATAAAATGCATACAATTTCAAAATACAGAGAGACAATATTGTTGCTTATCTGCTGACTTTGCTATAGCCTAATGTTATCAGAAAATTCCTAATAATATCACTTTAGTTACTTCCATCGGAAGTTAAAATAATATTTGTTTACTATAAAGGTGTAAAATCGCTAAGAGATAATAGTTTTGAGTTGTTGACAACAAGCCTGCAACCCCACCCAAATGGTCATTCTTAACAGAGGGTAATCATAATTATATTGCTCACCAGAAGCACTAAGATGTAACATTACGGAGCAAATAAAGTCTTGTACATAATATTATTTTTAAAGGTGGTAGATCCGATAGAGCTCGCCCGGGGCGGCACCACGTCCATCCTCATAACCCACTCTAAAGCAACATGTTCTTCATGTTTGTGTTTTGGTTGGGGAGGTGTGGTTGCCAGATACACATTATTGGAGGTGACCAACTTAGTCCTCAAGAGTAGGAACACATCCGCGTAGAATTTCTGTTCTATTTGAGATAGGACATGGTTGTCCATGGGCTGCAGTGACCACTTAACATCAGGTGGCCTGCATGCCCGCTTCTTACTCTTTCTCAATAAAATATATATATATATATATATACTTGGACTCACCCGCCTCCTTGTATCTGCTTTTTAACATGCTGTTTTTCAGTGTAATAACTGTTTAAACAATTAGAGAACATAGCTTTAAGTCTTCGTATCTCCATTGCCGGGTACCCGTCGCTTGCACCTGCCATAGCTCCATTTACCAGTGCCTCTCGGCGTAGATCTCCTGTAGAGGAGTTCCCGTCTGCCGACACGAGATTAGCTGCAACCAGCTCATCGCAGACCCTTTGTGTACTGAAAACATTAACAAATCAATGTATCACTTCATGTTTGGCTATAAATACTACTAATTAAATAACAACTTAGAAGCTTGCTACAGAATTATAATAAAGTTAAAATGTTCAAGTACAGATAGGGTATAAAGTAGAACATTTAAAACTAAAACCTAGTACTGAGTATCTTATATGTGGGTTTGGGTAAAAACTCTTGATTCAAGAGATAATATTTACTAAGTGATACCAAAGATACCAGGTTTATCCGTTTTCTAGATTTATCAGATGAAAACAAAAAAAAAATTGAATTAGTATAGGAGCATGAAGTCTAACTGATGGTATATGAACGCTAACACCTAAATCCATCTGTAACCCTAGCCTAGCACCAGTCTCCCATGAAGTCGACCATAGACCTTTTGCTATTCACTACGACTGCTTCACGCTTGAAATGAGGTAAATTATTCTGGTCGATTTGTACCAAAATTATACCGATAATGCAATAGCATAGAACAAAAAATTACCTTGTATACATATCATACAGATTGCGTAAATATTTTTCAATGTCATTTTTATCCGCGAGTTTGGTTTGTATGTACTTCTGCAGCTTCAAATGGAAGATGTTGAGCACAAACTTGCTCATCACTTGTTCGGGATTGGGGAACACGTTGTTAACTATTGTATAGTTCTTTTTACATAGAGGCAGCACCGCCGAGAATATATCCTTACCTAGTAATGCGTTCTGTAAAATGAAATTACTTAACATTTATAATATATTATTACTCTACATAAATCTTTTTCTTAGTGGTTTGAATTGTAATGTTTTTGGGATCAAAGAATAGCAAATAAGCATGAAACCAATAGATATCCAATTCTTCATAGGAATTAAGGTTTATCTGAAATCATATGTAGATTAATAGTTATTCTGAGGACAAACATAGTCCTTTTAGTATTATTCTCTACAACCCCATGTGAAATATAAAAGACTGTTTTAAATTTATGAGAGGGGTGGGGGCAACTACCCTGTTAAGTTATTGTACCTAAGAGTTATCAAATGGCCATTTATTAGATTTTATATATAGATATACAATTTATTAGAATCACATATTGAGCTAAGGAATATAGTATAATAAAATAAAATGTACTGCCATCAGGCATTGCATTTTAATTTTAATGAGATGATCAGAAATGCAATGTTCAGTATATTACCTGTACCTGTACCTTGTATCTTAGAGTACCGCTTCTTATATCAATACTTCACATGGGATCAACTGCTTACCTTTTTTATACTCACAAATTATAAAGTTTTAACTTACATTTTGGCTGGTTTCTATAAATGCATCAACACATTGTGAATAGCCTTTGAAATTAGTCATAATGTTGGCTATTTCCTTCATTTTAGCAATATTTCCTTGGTTTTGGGCACGAACAAACTCCTCAATGAGGTTTCTCTCAATTTCGTCATATTTGGCCTCAATCTTCTTCTTAGCCACTTCAAACTTATCCGGAGGCAGCTCTTGAGCGATTGTGTACAGTTTTTGTATTACATCAGCTGCTTCATTTAACTGTGAACGTAAAATCAAATAAAAAAATATATTTGAAAGTATGACGTTGCATATAAAAACTCATAGTGCTAAAGAAATATTAAAAAATATACAAGTAAAAATCCAAAATTAGTTCTAATCCCTAAAAAAATTCGTTACAAAATAGACATAAGAAACAATATGTTAAAACAAATTACACACACACATACACACCTTATTTGGGTCATTAAAAAGATCAGATAAAACTGGTCCAGGACTCAAGAAGTTAGCTAAATGTGATAGAAGGTCCCGTGCAGCAGCAGCTCTGGCCCTCGGTGCTCTGGCTGCTCCCAGCTTCTCGGCCACATCTAGAGCTCTGCCTCCACAGCGTGACATCCTTTCATCAAGTGAACTGAAGACAGTTACACAATGCTGCAAAAAGTTGTGGTATAATAATAATTGATTGACTATTACGTCAAAATAAAGTGCCAAATATTATTTGAAATTTAAATAAGATATGTTATGTATGTAAATGGAATATCAAATGAGCTATTTAAAAAGTTTCTTTTTTATATGTGAGGAGTAGCAATCGAGCATGCAAACCACCTGATGTTGAGTAGTCGCAGCCCATAAACATCGACATACGAGCATTTTATAGCTGCACCGCTATGATATGAAGCCAACGTGGAACATATTATGGGGTTTCTTTTGTCACTGCTTCTGCATATTGACACTTCTTCCAAAGGAGTGTGAATTGTTTGAGGTTCAATGAGAGTCTCAATTTTAAATAGTTACATGTCATTTAAACAAATTTGGAGTATGGTATCCTCTTATAAACTCACAGAGTGTTGATCCATTATGTCCGATAGTTTAGCTCCATACAACTTTTCTTCTTCCTGCACAGCTTGCTCCAATCGGGCACACTTTCTTTGCTGTCTTTCTTGTAATACCTGATAACATAATTCTAGGGTTAACCTGAAGTTTTATTGATATGAGCTGATAAAATATGAGCTTATACAACTGCAATGAACTATATGACTATGTAATTTAAAACATTCTATTATTATCTTAAACAGTTTTAAAACATTCATCTTAACTATAAATATGTTTGGTAAAGAATAATAATGCAGAGCCCACAATGAGACCAGAGAAATTTAGACCAGAGAAATTTGAGGCAGACTTAATCAGTTGCTTTAGCGTGAAAGAAATACAAATAAATAAAAAAACAAACATTTCACGTTTAAACTTTACTAGGGATTAGGGATGCTTGCTACAATTCAAAGTATCAGGAATAGCTCTGGGAAAATATATGCTATTAAGTTATATTAAAACTACTTTGCAAAAATCAGCTATTACTATGTATGATGGTATACATATCATACAAAACTTTATATATTTTATAAGTTTAGAGGATATGATAGAAGTTTATTTGGTAGTAGAGCCACTGGAGCTTGCCCAGGGCGGCACCACCGCCACCCTTATAACCTGCTGTAAAGCAACATATATTTCATGTACTGTTTTTTGGTTGGGGAGGTGTGGTTGCCAGATACATATTATTAGAGGCAACCATCTTAGTCATCAAGATTAGGAACACATCTGCGTCCATCCTTAAATAGAACTTCTGTTCTATCTGAGATTGGACGTAATTGTCCATGGGCTCCAGTGACCACTTAAAATCAGGTGGCCTGCATGCCCATTTCTTACTCTTTCATTATAAAAAAAAACATATTATACATTTATAACTTATCTTTTTTTTATGAACTCAATATTAAAATGAAAATATGAGAAATGATACAAACCTTCCTTGATGTACTTTTTACTTGTACTAAAGGAGAATAGAAATGTCAGCATCAAACATGTTTTTAACACTTTTTTTTTACTATTTAAAATTAAGTTTTCAAATTTAAATTCTCAAGGTTTTATCACCAGAAAAAAAAAACAATTTTCTTGCCTTCAGATCCTGGATGGCTTGTGTGAATATGTCATGAATCATTTCAGGGTCGAACTGATCGTCCTTCAGACGAGATTCCTGCATACTCCGTCGTACCATTCTCTCCACAAATTCATCTGGGTCAAACGGGTCCTTAAATTGAGAAATAGACACTCAATAAAACAATATTATGATTAGTTTAGACTACATGTAATTCTTTAATATTACCTGTTCGAGTTCTTTTAAATATTGGTTCATCATCGTGACAAATAAGTTTTAGTTTTCGAATAAGATATAATTAAGCGTTAGTTGTTATTCAATCAAATGAAATGACTATGTTACACCCCTTTTCTAATTTACAGCAAATTTACTGACTTTAACAAAATCCACAACTTTTTGTCTACAACGTCAACGTCAATTCATTTGGATCTGACATTGATTACCCGTGCTGTCAAACGTCACTGTACTTTAATATTTTATCGTAATTTTAATCCATAGGTTGGTAGTTTCAGTAACATAATATTAAATTTATATTCCATTACACAAATAACCAAAATATAAAACTACTACTTTGGAATCTGCAACTAGTAACACATTTAGGAGGGGAAAACGAATTCAATATAGGTAACATGACTAATTATTTATTATATTATTCAAAGTTCGGATACATGAGTACGATATTTCGCACAATTTTCTTTTCACCACGCAAAGTTTGAAGACAGCAACGTAAAATTGGTGACGTCCTTATTAAACTTTACGTCATTATGAGCTCTTAGTTAGGTGGGCAGAGAATTTGGAGTCTTGAGGGTATCTTCTTTACCCGGGTTTCTTCTCAGATGGTGCAACAACCGCTGATTCGTTTATATTTTCCAGTTATATTAAAAAAATATTATACAATAACAGGAAAATGTCAGCGATGTATCAATCCACTGTTGAGTGGGTAGTTTTACAGAACGTCATCATCATCGGGGACGTCCCAGCCTCTTTGGGCGGGGGAATACGGGCCTCGAGGTACACCCTCTTTGCCCGGGCC
>DWON01010201.1:0-10923 GCA_018251015.1 Phocides pigmalion okeechobee
GGGCGGTGCCCCCGCCACCCTCAAAACCCGCCGTAAAGCATGTTCTTCATGTATTGTGTTTCGGTGTGGTTGCCGGATACACATTATTGGAGGCGACCATCTTAGTCCTCAAATGTAAGAACGAATCCGCGTCCATCCTTAAATATAACTTCTGTTCTATTTGAGATTGGACGAGATTGACCATGGGCTGCAGTGACCATTTAACATCAGGTGGCCTGCATGCCCGCTTCTTACTCTTTCATTATAAAAAAATATATATATTCTAAAATTTCTAGCGAAGTACCAAGTTATAATGGAATGTGGTCACTGCACGGTATAGGAGTCCTTTCTGAATTCGACCACAGATACTTTTATATGGTACCTATATCGTCTTATATTTGAAAAAGGTCAAGAATTGCTCGTCACTATAAATGCGTACGCGGTGGTATCTCTCTGGTTGAAATTTATAAGTTCTACCCTCTTGCAAAATTTCGACCCAATCTCATAAGAATCTACGAGAATAAAACCCGCAACTTAACATAGATTTCTAGAAGATATGACAACATTATCTAAAATAACGATGGAAAATAAAGAAGTAAATAATAAACTATAAGTACCTCAGCAAGCCCAATCAAATAAATAAAATAGACGCAAGAAATGTTTGAAAACCACAATATTACCTGACGGAAAGTAACGATGGTATTACAGATATCGCCATTTACACTTTTTCCTACATTTCTGTGTATTTTATTTATATCTTTACTTCCATTTCTTTTTTTTACATTTAATTGAAAACTCGGCTTTAAACACGCCTTACCTCCGATTTGTATCGATCGTAAATAAGGGACAAACTTAGTAACTTCGAAAGCTGTCATGAGTTTGATGGATGCCCATTTATGACTAAAATTCATACATGATTTAGCATGTATAAGATAAAGTAAAATCTATTTTTTATTTTCAAAACTCTGGTATTTAAATAAGTAACAGCATAATTTTAGACCCTGACAGCTTAACATTATTTATTGGCTCATATTTTGTATGAAACAGAATACGCAATAACGGTTAAGTTAGGTTAGGTTAATCGCATTTTCTATTGTACTCTATATTTTAATTTGCTATCATATCAAAACTTTGTCATTTGTTTTTTAGAACGCATGTAACATAAGACTATTCAAGACTCCCAATCCAATGCAAAAATAAGCATAAATTTACGTATTAAACAGGATTTACTATCAGCAAAATTACGTCAGAGAACTTCGTCATTCCTGGCTGTAACGACCGTATCCTGCTCGTTTCAAGGCTGTAAGGGATATTCTAAGGTCACCGTCAACGTAATTACACTAGTGTGGCAGGTATGCTAGTAGAAAGCGAATTGAAATTAAGTCTTTACTTCTAACACAGACGTTATTCACACAAAATCTAATTCAGTTGTTACTGACGTATATTAGAAATGCTATTAACAATATTGACAACGAAGAATACAAGTTAAATATGGTGTATATTATATATATAATATTATTATTGTGTACATAATTATTAAAATATATTTGTATAACGGTAAAATATAATAATTATTTTATACGCCTTACCTTCTGAGTCATAAAAATAGATACAATACAAAATTTCATAAGTGCAAAAAAGTCGATTTCTGGATGCTTGTTGCCCTTATAAATAAGACCTTACAAATAACTTAAATAAAATATAGTGGGTCGATAGTTATTAGTTTCTGTTATATTTGATTTAGAAATAATACGAATTTCTGCGTATATATTACGCGAATAAAATAAGTAAATAAAACGAAAGCTATTTCTGTAGAATTTAAGAGAAAAGCAAGATTCTAACATGAAATAATTAAAATCGACACAATAGTTTCCTAGATTACGCTTGCTTAAAACAAAACATGTAGCTTCTTTCAAATTTTTGTGGAGTAAATTCCAAAAGGAACTAAACAGCAAAAGAGATGAAATAACAGCGGTTCTTGATCCCAGTTCAGTGTTATACACTTCTCAAAGTTGAACAACGAGACGTATGATTCAAAAGCGAAGAATTCTTTTGTATGAGTCATGATTCGCAAAAATGTACAAGAGGCTCTGACCGCACGCAGATTCTTATGAAATGGACCTCTCGGAACGATGTTGAACGAACTGACCTACAATTTTTCTTTTAATAAATGTTTAATAACAAACGTGCATGCGGTCTATCTAATCGTATGCACACTAGATCCCATAGACATGTGTAAACCAGGACCATGGAAAGTTGAAGTTATGTGAAAGAGCAACATTCATTGAAATCACAGGGAAATGATAAAACTCACATCAAAAACAAATGTTCATGATTAAAATTTTGAAACTCTACGTTCGCGACAGTATATTTCTTGCGAAATGCTGTTAATATTGGAATTCGTCAGACAGTCCATTTCACCTTGATATACTAAAGTACGATGCCACTAACACTGTCGCTGTGTACAACACCAGCTTTAAAGGAGAGTTCTCTTTTACCCCTTTTTTGAACCCATGTTATGGCTTTCAGGGACATATAGAATACCCCAAAGAAGACCATTCTACATATTGAACTTTCGTACAAAAAATGAACGTGCAAACCGAACTGTGGATGACTGCCGCGAATCTAATTGATGCGATCATCCGCAAGCTCCTCCAGTAACTGTACAAATATGACCGAAATCCTATCTGAGCTCGAACGTAGATGCGTTGCTACTCCTGAGGACTAAGATAGTCGCCTCGCTTCAAAGTGGGCCGGCAACAGCACCTCTCCAACCGAAACACAAGAAATGCTTTACGGCGAATTATGAGTGCGGCGGTGGCACCTCCCCGGTCGAACTATAATATATAAGTTGGGTAAGTTACTAATAGCAATTATTTAAACATCTGCTCAACATATTTTAATTTATATAATAAGTTGCAATCTACACCAGCTTCATACGGTTGCATTTACGACGTCATATCACAAATATTTGATACTCTTGGCTTTTCTCTGTTATCATACATATGTAAGTATTATTAAACTCGTCCTCTTGAATCACTCTGTCCATTGTTGAAAACCGAATTAACCATTGCGTAGTTTGAAAAATCTGAGCACTCAGGCGGGAATCGTCTTCGTTATATATTTATAATAAAAATAATATATTTTTGCGTATTTTGAAAAATCTAAGGGCACACACGGCGGGAAGCGGCTTTGTTTTATAGTATGTAAAAAGAATATTATTATTACTTATATAATTATTACATATTTTGTGGACCTAAGCAAAAAGTGGATACGTTTGTACACGTCTATTATTATATTTGACGATACTGTATGCATTTAACAGCACGTTCTTAAACCACGAACGTGATTATCAATGCATCCACTTTAGGTACACTTGTATGCTGTACAAACAGGCCTTCGGTATATAATTTATATACATATGAAAGAAACAAGCATTCCTAAGATACCTTCATTATCATCTTTTGTTTGCATACACTTCCTGCTGGCTTTATTGTGTTTTGCATTACTAGCATCCCGCCCTGACTTCACACGGGTGGCAGCATATATTGTGATGATAATGTTAAGTCAGAAAAACCGATTTTACAGGTGACTTTTAAAATTTTTAATATCAGGTAACACTGTTATAACATGGTTTCAGTCATTGTCATGTTAAGGTACATTTTTAAACACACTATACGAATATATCTCGAAATGTCGCAAATGGACGATATTCCTACATTTTCTTTCCGTCATAGTAAACTGCATGACAGCCAGCTTAGTAAGTTACTCTAAAAAGTAAATTATTTTCATCCTATTCTTATTTTATTTTTAATTTATAGCGTCGATACAGTTTAACAGACCATCGTGAAAGGAATAATTATGTCCTACATTGTGTTTATATAACTTAATCTTATGTGGCGTAGGCCAGTAAAGCTCCCAGTATGCTCGATTTATTTCGACATCCTTAACAATTATCGTCATATATCAGCAAATTTACACAAAACCATTTAATTATACCTACACCTAAACTTTCTCAGGAAACACTCTCTCCATTATTGAAATTGATAGCCACATGCAGAATCCATTCTGTAGTTTTAGAGATCGCATTCAAACTTCCTGTAGACAGAGTTACGGTAAGGGAAGTTTGTTTAATAATATGACTTTGTTTATTATAATATATTAATTTGCATTCGAACATTTTCATATGTTTATTATCCAATATATACCTCATAGACTTTATCTAATTATCTATTATGAGTTCTTGGAATAATGTAAAGTGCAACAAAGAAACAAAGATGAGACACGGTTAGTGACACGTTTTTGTACGGAAAATGACGTTGAACGAAGGTAAATAAAAATATATTAGAATTTTTGTTAAAAGCCGGTAGGAGGATAACCAACTCTTCTCTAAATATTATAAAACCAAGTCCCCCGTTGCCTCTGTCTCTCTGTCAGTCTGTTCGTGATAAACTCAAAAAGTACTGGAAGATTTTTGACACAGTTTTCAACAACAGATAGAGTGATTCCTGAGGACGGTTTTGGTGTATAACAAGTTAAGTTAAGTTAAGTTGGGATAAAAAATATCTAGTGCACACATCCAACCTGAAACAGTACTAAAGACCTATTTAAGGTCGTACGTAAATGCGTTGCTACTCGTAAAGACTAAGCCTTGCTACTGAATGTACTCGGCAACCGCATTTTTCTAACCGAAACACATGAGTGTCACGACGGATTATAAAGGCCTAGTGGATTCAAAATGTACTTGAAGCTCAAATCGATATTTTTAAAGATTAAGTTGAAATGTCACGTATAATAATTCACAAAAAACTTTAAAAACAAACTTGAAGTAAAACAGATAATAATAAATTCAATGCAATTTCGAATTTACGATTCATATTTATTTCAATTAAACCCAGTTTCTCTGCTTTGGTAATCAAGCGGTTACTTGCAGCGCAATAAAACAATAATTTTACAATCCACCATCCGACATTAATGGTAAATCTCTAACTCGTTTAATAAGCGTCATTCCGACATAATCTAGCGCTTTATTTCCATTTTCAATACATTTCTATTTAATTTATGTTTTGCTTAGACACTGGAATGTTTTATATTCTGCCATAATATGCATGATGTCATCATCATCAGCCCTTTTTTGTCCCACTACGGGACGGATCTCCTTTAAGAAAGAGAAGGGTTAGCCTATAGACCTCTATGCTGGCCAAATGAAGATTTGTGAACTTCATACAGCTTGGAGAACATTATTGATGTCTCTCAAGCATGTATATCACGACATTTTTCTTCAACGCTAAAGCCAGTGAAACTTCCAAAAAGCAGAAGTGCATGCGAAAGATTCGAACCTCGGATTTTCGAATATGCTATAATATTTTCACTACGGTATGAGACCTTAATCAAAATTTAAACAATAGATTAATGAAATATTAATTATATCCATCTCCAATTTTTTAAATCAAAATGTGATTAGGATTTTATTTACCTAAATAGTTCGTGTAGTTAGTTACTTTAATAATATATTTTTTTAATTTATTTAATTATAGCATAAAGGATTATAGCATAAATAAATTATCTTTACGCTAACTATTCGAGTGAGGTTAAGGTATGTTTCGATTACGTCGCATGTGACGTCACAGCCTGTGGTCAATGTTTGGCATCGGCCCAATGACAGTAAACATGTAATGCCATACGAGAGGATATCTGATAGCTGAATACAGCTGGAATTATATTAACAGCAACATTAGCAGTTTATCTAAAATAGGTACTAAGTATCGTGTTGTACAAATAGAAATTATTATTAGAAGTACAAGAATTTTAATTTCAACTAAAAAGTCATGTTTATTTTGTGAAATGTTAATTATTCTCTTCTTCAATTAAATAAGTAGGTTAGGTGGAAACGTACATATAAAATCTGTTATTTTTTCTAATTTATATAGGTACCTATTTTAACTTGTAATTTATTGGGAGACATAATACATTATTTAAATAATTATATTATTTACACTCGCCAGTCGGTAAGTAAAGTGAAAATTTTCTGTCAAAAAAATTTTACAGCAGCAAACAATATTCCAACGCTATAAATAATAATAAAAAAATAGTAAGACATCCTGTAAGAGATTATTAATATATTGTCTATGGCGTTATGTGGATTTATGAATTATTTTAGTCTTGACCTTGATCTAAAAGCCAAGTGTCGAATGCCTGAACACTGATGAATTTCAGTTTAATTTGATAAATTAAATTGTTAATGAATAGCTAAATTTAATTTTTAACTATATTTTTTATTATTTTAATAGTAAAAAGTAATCAAATACGTACTTAAATTGTAGGAAGGAATGATTTATAAACTTATAATTATGTATAGTTACATCTATATTAATATTAATTAATTTTAATGAATAATTAATAAAAAATACATATTAGTGTCTATGCTCTGCGATTTTTTTTATAATTATTGGTCATAGAAAAAGTTTGTAAGTTTTCAAATGTTTCAGGCACATGCGCTATTCCGCCCCCGCTTGCCGCGCATTCACGCCATTGGCCACGGACTGGCAAGTTGCCAAAAACGCGGGAAAACTCGAACACAACCAACTCCTATTGGCCGTTAGAAATGAAACCGAGCACCGCGATATTCAAAAATAGATATAGGCCGCGATTACAAAATACTGGCGTACGTCCCGGAGCGTATGGAGGTCAACGAAAATATTCTGATAATTAAAATTAACAAGCTAACGCTCAAAAATATCAAATTTAATATTCAGATTTACAGGAATTTAAAAGAAAAATATTTACATTGAAAAAAAATCCAGCTGCGTAAATAAACTTACTGCGAAGCTGAAAAAGTTACGAAAACGAAAATCGAACGGCACCGAATCGAAATCCGAACGCACTGCACTACGCTACTCACCGGCTGAATGGAGATTAATGCACCTCAAAAAAAAAACACTTTTATTTTTTTATTTTTATAATCACTACACTATGGCACTGGTTGGTACTTACATGTCGAGTCGACGCGTGCTGTGGTGCGACTGGCGTAGCTCGCCGCGATCGCCTCGGTGTCGGCTTACCGCCGCGAAAGGAGATGGCCGTAACACCGCGCTCCGAGAATACTGTCCCAGTCTTTGGGAAGGCTTCGATGTTTTACTTTTCAGCGACGTCAAGTACTGATCGCAGTAAGCTAGGGGTAACAGTTTTATAACTCTGGCATTACTTAAACCTGAAGTTGACGAGACCTATAACTTGTGCACTTGTTTGTAACTTTAGGTTTTAAAATGAAGACGTCACGCCGAAAACATCATCAGTTTAAATTTATAATTATTTTCAAGATATTAAATACTATTTCAGTATAAGTATTTGGAATACTTTGTAAACTATTATATTAACTGAGTAATTATTAAGAGGTAGTAACTGTTTGGGTGGTATCTATTTCAAGTTAACGATGTGTCTATTACAGAATATATATTTAAAGAAATATATACAGATAAAATAATAATTTACATTATCCTTTCCTTTTCCTTTTTATTGTTTCCTTATGTTTTATTAAAGGATTTATGCATTGAAAAGTCTGTGATGCTACTAAATATTTTTTAGTTATTTTCTGTAGATATTTTTCCATTAGTGTAAAATACTTAACACAATATTTTAATTATCTGTACAATATACTTTTATCACATTACTATAATTATCTACTTACTCAATAGGTGTTTACATATATTAAAGAAAGTACCACCACCGCGTCCAAAATCTGCCATAAACTTAGCTTTTTGTTTCGGTTAGATATATAGGTGTAGTTGTTTATTTCGGTTACATAGGTGTAGTTGTGAAGTATGGTGACCTACTTAGTTCTCGAAAGTAGCAATGTATCTCTTCCAATAACACTTAAGTTCTGTTTGAGCTTGTACTTATAAAAGTATATGGATACATGAGGTGACCGTCTTAGATCTCGGAAGGAGCAACGCATCTAAAGATTCCAAGAGAAATGCAATTATAATTATTATAGGATTATTATGGTCTGTACGGAAAATTTAATAGCTCGTTGCCTGCACGCTCATTTGCTACTTTGCAATAAAAAAAAATCTTTATAGTAGCAAACCTTGTAACACAATGTTCTCTGAAGGTCTTCAGTTATTCCAAAGTTCTAGATTCGATTCCATTCTAGTTGAACAACAATTTATACATATATGTATTGGCTCTGAGCCTCTATTTCTAGGGTTCCATTCACCTGTAAACAAAATCCTCGTAGGACTAATTTCGTGTATGTCTATCCATCTGTCCGTCTGTCCGTCAGTCACTGCCTACTTTTGAATTTTAGTTTCTGACACCGACTGCTTTTTGAATTTTTTTTGGCATTTTAAATCGTAAATCATAAAGTACTCTCCATACAGAATTCTTTTGAACTTTCATATTTTATTCATTTTAAAACTAATAATAATAAAATAGTAGTATGACTTCTAGTAGAATCATCAGAATCTACAATTCGTTGAAGTTAACGTACTTCCGAGTATAGCAAAGCGTAAACAAACCAATATTATTGTAAGTACGTCATGGTTGATATGAGCTAACAATATAATTCTATATTTACTACCGGTTTACTACACCTAATAACTAATATCTATATGCAAGGGCTGCCAACTCGTCATTTCAACGGCTCTGTAATAGTTACATACCTAGTCTATTTCAATAATTACTATTTTTATCACCTAATAGTTTCTCTTCGGGAATTTTTATTGCGCTATGTCATTTTTTCAAAAACTTTTATCTTACTGTGAAAATCCTGTTTAAGTCAGTTTGACTGTTTTTAGAAATCCAACCATCGGACTAATTTTTAAAAACAAATATTTTTGGTAACTTAAAAAGGTACAAGAGTACCTACACGATAACGCTTTTTATAAATTATGTATATAAGAATATTTTGCTTAAGTTTTAAATAGAATTTCCGTAAGGCATCGATGCCGATTTGTTTTTATTTATAATCTTTAAGATATTTATTACTTTATAAATAATAATTTTATTTCAGTTAAAAGTTATATTATAATTGTGTATACATCTCTAAATATTATAAAACAAAGTCCCCCGTCGCGTCTGTCTGTCTGTTCGTGATAAACGCAAAAATACTGGACGGATTTTCTCACAGTTTTCAACAGCATGTAAACTAATCCCTGAGGAAAGTTTTGATACATAATAAGTGAAGTTTTTTTTTGTAAATTGGGTGAGAAATTAAATAGTTAAATTTAATACAGTAATTCAGTCGTCGTTCGTATTAAATGTTTCTAATTGTTAGTTTTTGCAACTAGGTAATAACTGGATGCATGTATGAGAGAAACGTAATGTAAGTAAATATAAACTCTACTACAAGAGCGAAGCTGGGCCGTGTCGCTAGTATCAATATGATAAAAATAAATAAAATAAAAATTGTTTTGATCATGCTTATCACTGGTAATGCCCGTCAGTATAAAAAAAAATCAACTATGAAACGTGCATGCAGCCGACCTGCTAATAAGTGATCATTATTACACATGGTCATTTGTAACCAAGTCCATATAGAACAGGAGTCCCACCTGTAGTCATAATTACTCCTGAAGAATGGGATACCTGGCTGGGTCACTTCGTACGTAAATGAGATGAAAACCACAACTTTTTACTAGAAAGTGGTGTTTAGGTAGGTAAAAATAGGTATCTGTACCATAGTACTAGAACTATACATGTTCTAACTTTACCTTTCAATAGACAATTTTTAAAGACTTACAATCATTATGCTCTATTCATAAGATTTTCTGCAAAACATATTTTATAAACGTGGTCTTCGAAACAGGGATAAATAATAAATCGTAGGGATTTTTGGGAAAATTGGTAATTCTTTTCGATAAATGAAATTGTTTTTTATTGTTAATCATATTAATTATTTAGGTACAAAAAGTAATGAATTACGTGTAACCGGATTACGTTTGTTTCGTAGAAATAAGGGTAAGTAAACCGTTTTCCTGTGAATTAAACAAACCAACGTTTGTTGCGCATTTTATAATTAAGACTATAAACAAATTCTCGTATTGACGTAAAATACCAGAAAGCGTGATTTATGTTTAATCAAATTTCTAGTAAATTTATATTGATGAGTCAGTGAATTGTCGTTAAGGGAGCAGCTATTATTTAGGGGAGGCGGTATTACGGACTACTAGCTCCCTCTTTTCCCCTCGGTGAAACGTCGTGGAATTAAACTCGTAAAATAATATCAGGTGCGATTTTTTAGATTTTTTTGCGTAAAGCGGTAACCATTAGCTTTACGTTACTGGAGAATGTTTCATTTCATGTAACCCATTTTTATCGTTTTCGCTATTTGAACCAAATAAAAATATACTATACGAGTATATTATTATTTCGTTCGGTAAGAAAATGCATCTGAAAGTAATATATATTTATTTATCAAAGATACATTGGTTACTTAAGTTTTATATAAACTTAACTCCTATACAAAGTTCCTTTCCCTGTTTTCTAGACTTATGGGCGGTATTCTATTCTAATTTAAATGGGAACGAACGAGAGGTACACACTTCCAAAAAATAATTTTCTAAATAATTATAGTTAAAATGATTAATACTATATACAGTCATACCTTAATAAAATATTAAAATCAAGTTGTAACCACATAAAATTGAAATTGCTTGTTCACCTGTTATTACAGGAATACGAATTTTAGATTTTATATACGCCTGTATATGCTGTGTTGGTGGACCTTCAATAAATAATCGGTTTACAAGTGACGGAGGTGTGCATCAACAGATAAACAAAAAGCTATTTAAGAATAACCTCATTTTTAATAGGTTAATAATATATTTATTCTTTTACTTAAAATACTCTCTTATTGACGCAAAATAACTCTTCATAACCCGCCGTAAAGCAACATGTTCTTCATGTATTGTGTTTCGGTTGGGGAGGTGTGGTTGCCGGATACAC
>DWON01010202.1:0-10922 GCA_018251015.1 Phocides pigmalion okeechobee
TGTATTGTGTTTCGGTTGGGAAGGTGTGGTTGCCGGATACACATTATTGGAGGCGACTATCTTAGTCCTCAAGAGTATGAACGCATCCGCGTCCATTCTTAAACAGAACTTCTGTTGTCCATGGGCTACAGTGACCACTTAACATCAGGTGGCTAGCATGCCCGTTTCTTACTCATTCACAATTAAAAAAAAATAGAGTGTCTCCTATATAATTATAACAATATTTATCTATATAGCAAAAACAAAGTTTTCCTACACTAATGTTAAATAACTTAAGTACATATATTAGTTACATCTGATTTAGTTTAGAATTATTAAGCATGCTAACAAATATGAAATATATAAAAATATATCCCATTCTAAGACATTAAATCACTTTATATTAATACAAGTATATTAAAAAAAAGTATCAGTAAATTGAACTTGTTATGCTTCTACTACATTTTACTCTTTGAAAAATTTCACCAACACATCAATGGAATCTTCAATTCAACTCTTATATTACTTACTGGAAGAGTGAATGGGATGATGAGGCTAAAACAACATGCAAATATTTATTTCTTATTGAAACATACCTTACTGTCTACTTCAGCTTTAAGCTCATTCATTTTCTGTTGTATTTTGGCTTGCTCATCTGCTAGCTCTAGAGTCTTCTTAAATTCAGCATCCTTCGCCAGAAGCAGGTCAGTCAATTGAGCATGATCTGCCGCCGATAGCTTTTGAGACTTTGGTGCTATGGACACTTCAATAATTTCCCTGGAAAGTCACATTACAGGCAGAAGTACAGTTTTCATCAATACTAAGAATACACAGCATTGGTATTAGTTAAATAAAATAAATATTGGACGCTTTTGTTTGACTTACTTTGCAATCAATTCTATGTCGTCGATTAATGAGAGTAATCTATCTTTAGTACTTAAATGTGACGCCATGATACTGATTTTATATTAAAAGTACAATGTCTCAAATGAACAACTTTAACGTATATATTTTATCTTTTTTATTAAAAGTTTACAAATGAATTTAGTACCAGACTTATACAAGTATACACACTAACACTATTCATATATGACAGCAACGTGACAAGTATCAAATATGTCTGAAATGACAGTGACAATAGAAGCATTTTTTTTTCTTAAAATTTTGTGAAATACGTAAGAAAGCTATTCCATTACATAACTTAAAATCATTGATCCATTTTCTTGATATATTAACACCAAGATCATAATTTTGGTTGGAACGTCTTTGTCTTCTGACAAATTTTTATTCATAGTAATAATTGTTACTCGGCGACATTTTTGCCGTTCTTACTTTAAACTGTACAGCGAATTACGTGTATAATCTAGGAACTCTTTAAATTGTGAATAGTTACGACAGTGTTTCCTAAGCTTTTTTAGGCCATGCCCCACCTAAACATTTTTAAAAATTTTAATACCCCCCATTCATAATTTTCAACCTTTAACTTTTTGTTCCCTTAACAAATATAAATGATAAGTTTTAAGAAGAAATTACTGTTTTATTGAAATATAGCGGAAAAGCACGTGTTTATTTCTATTAATTTATTTTATCTAGAAATAATAATAATACTATAGTAGCAAAATATGTCTTCTTCGACACATTGAGCGGACCTATTAAAAAAAGTATTTTTTTTTGTTAAATTTGTCACCGATAACTAGCATTGCATTTAAATAACCCACAGCTAAATGATCAAAATCGTGTCAAGTTCATTTTTGAATTTCCCCCCTTAACTATCAAATTGCCCCCCATTGGGGCGTGGGCCCCACATTGAGAAACACTACGTTACGATGTCAAGTAATAAGTTATGAATGAATACCTATTAAATAGCCAAGATTTTACTCTTTTTTTAATTCGCCTATGTCAATAAATAGTTCTAAATTTTTCTGCTAATTTAAATATTTTTTTCCATCTAATCTGTTGAGTTTTCTGCGTCTATTTCATGACTTGCAGTTTAAAAGGTTTTCGTTTTAATTACCCTCACATCTAAGGCATATTCCGAAAACAAAAAGCTGCACGTTTATTTCAGCAATCCCACCTAATTAATACTTTGTTGATAATGGTTGGGCATTAATTTTATTGTTAGTTCCAATATTTCCTTTTCGTAGATAGTTGAAACTCGTAGAAATCATATTGCTTTCTACCAGGAAAACTTCAGGCATAAATTGAAATGTATGGTATATACTTTTGTGTGTCATCAGGGGTACGTACTTCAGAAGTAACTGTAGCTGTTTCCTTCTGAACAAACCAACAAGCATGTGGTCTATTAAATATTTTTAGTCATTACCACATACGAAAATTTAAAAACAATTATTTACCTGAACGGAGTCCTATAACTTATAATTCAATTCTATAAGAGTTCGTAAATTTCTATGCTGATTTAATAGCCTATGACTCCTGATATTTCTCAGTCGGCAACATGTTTTATAACTCTCGGGCGTGTAAATCTTCACGATATGATTACACATACTTTTAAGCTTTTTCTTTAGAACAAGTGAGGAAAAGTTTATTTACGATTATGGCTTCGAAGTATCACGAATAAGTTCATGATATATGTGCCTCGCCCCCGGCATGAAATCTAAATTTATGCAAACTGGTTACCATTCATTTATTTCTATTTCTTCCTACGTACTTTTGTACACATTTAGGCATATTAATCTGCCATATGAATAATATGATCTGAACTGCACATGTCATTGCACTTTCGAAAAGAAAGTTGTACAGAAGTACAAAATAAAATAAACAGTAATAGTGGCGCCATATAAGCAAATGTAATTATGAATATGGTAATATTTCTTAATTTTTATCCATTTAAGTCATTGATTAACGAAATCATTCCTTAAAAATACCATTTTCGTTGTGATTGAATTATCTGGGGCTGGTAATAGATATTATACTTACCTACAGACGTTGTAATGAGTGCACAGCATACCAGAAGACAAAGACTGCTTACCTATTCATTTGCTACTGCATCAAAAGTAAATATTAAACCCTTCCTAATGAATTTTAGTGTAAATAAAAAAATAAAAAAATAGCTTCTTAAATGCATATTGATCATAGGTTTGGTAAAGTGCCTCATTTGCAAAGATAGTTTAGGTGAATATGAATAAAATTGAAATTTATGTTTTAGTTTGCAATTATTCAAAATAAAGTAACACGAAACTTTAACGTTAGGTAGATTTTAAATAAGATTACCAATACTAAATAGATCGTGACTAAGCAATGGGATTATTGAAACGAACAAAATGCAATATTAACGGTATTTAATAGGTGTATACAGAATACCTACTTGCAAAAAGAAATAGTACGTATGCGTTTGCGCATTAGTTGTGTAAACACGGATTGTATTCGAATGTATAGAAGGTACACAAACCATTTGAGTTGGCGATAGGATGCTATTGCGCGGTGGGGCGCCGGGTGGCATTCGAACCGGCTTCTTGTCCATGCATTGGACGCGTGATCGCGCAAGCGCGGTTAAGCGGGGCAAGGTTTGCGGAGGGCGGGGTTCCACCACGTTATGAGCATGCGTACTCCACGTGCTCATGAGCCTTTATTACCGTCCACCGCTATTAACTTTCGAATTATTTATAATATTCTTATGAATGGAAATTTGCCGTGAATTACATTTATATTGACGTAACCACTCAATTAAAATTTGTTTTCGATTGATGACATGGAAATGACAAAAAAATATATATTTTTATCTCTGGTTTAAAGTATGAAAACCCTAATTGTAGGATCTTTTCGTGTTAAGTCACTGATGAATACAGTCCAATATTCTTATTTCATTATCCTTTTCATTACATGAAATAGATAGCCGTCATTGCAAGGCTCTTTTTATTCTTTTCTATTAAATTTGTACCTGTGCGTCATTTACCACACTAATAAAGGCCCTTTCCAGTTTAAATCCCACAGTCTACCATGTTCAGTAGGAAATAATGTACTTAGGTTCCTTCCCTAGCAGCAAATTTTCAAAATTAGTATACATAAACCTACAAAGTTGCATTTTATGCTCACCAAAACGAGTTTTATCATGACTATATGTATTTATAAACACATATTTCATAACAAAAGTATATTTCGTGTTGTTGACGTACTGAAATTAGGTAGTCTGTGACATTTACACGACGGGCCGCGGGGTTGGGGGGGCTCGTAACATTCGATCACAGCTGAACTGCAGACTAGGTAGAACATATTGTGCAGTGCAAGTTTGGCAGTAGAGGTGAACTTGGCTTCTCTGCCAATCTAATGGAACATCGTTCCTGCGAGCAAGTGTCGTCAGCAACCGTGTTACACAAGTCAAACATTCGCCTTCGACGTAACTGTCGTAAGCAACAGATCCTCCTGCTGCTATTATGTTGTTTAAACGGATCATCGAAGGAAAGTCGATGTTGAACGCGGATATCAAGGATGTAAAGTCTCCTGAGAAATGTTCTAGAAGGAAGTCGGAATGCGATGGCTGTGTCGAACATTCCACGTAAGTTAACACTACGCGTATGCACATAACTGCCACCTACATTGAAATTAGCATGTTCTAAATCACACGGCATTGCATTCAATTTGAATGTTGTTTTCATCCACCGTTTAGTTAGGCGCTGATTGCTATAGAATATTAAGTTCAAGCTAAAATAGACGTTATTCCTCTAACTATAAAGCTTACTAACCGGGATAGTGACATCAAAATATACACAAATAATAATATTATGAAGATAATAATGTAACCTACATAAGTCCTTACTTAACAATGTCTTATCAATGAATCATTGATCTCGAAGTTGCCTTAACTATCTGTACATGATAAGAAATTTGTGTACTAAAAGCTTGATTAAGCTTAACTAACTTGTTATTAAATAGTAAGTATTTATCAAAGTTAGAGATACTGGGATCCTATTGAAGTAACTTATCGTTATTCACGAAATAACGGGTAAGACTTGATTAAATAAGCGTGATTATTTTAGTACTATTAATCCAGACTATCATACTACTATTAAGTATGTACTATTTTAGATATAAAAAGTAAAGAGAAGATTTGCTTATCTTGAAACGTTTATGTGTAGATTAAATTAAGGTTATTTTACGTAACAGTATATTTAATTTGTTTTGTGTCCCTCCAAAAAACCATATATTGACATAAATCATAAACAAAAAAGAAAAATTTTAACAGATATTACAAAGGAGATAAACTTTTTCCCCCCGCCACACCAATTTTTAATAAATTCATTAATGCGTTTTGGATCTAATTTTAACTTAGTTCTTAGTTCACAAGAATCTTTAAGAACCTTATGGGCAGTTGCCTTTATGGGCGGCAGTTACCGGTACATGCTGTTTGGTGGACTATTTACCTACTCACCTATTTGCTATCTATGTTTCATTAAAAAAAATACGAACTTAATAAACACGAAAATACAGGCACTAAGATATAGGGTCTTTAAGTACTATCTGACTTGAACACCACAGGTATAAAAAAGGCTATAACTAAACAAAAATTAACGAATATATAATGGATAAATTAATATTCATTTAGAAAGGGCACTATATCTAAATGGAAATTACCGACAATTAATTCTCTTTTAGATATAGCGCCTTTTGAATTCGTGTTGTTAAAATTTGTTGATCACTTTGCGAGATTAAACCGATAGTTAAACAGATAGATAAATATATTATTTATTACTTTTTGTGTCTTGCAAATAAATATATATGAGTTTAGGAAATGTTTATTTTGAAATAATAGGCGGACGCCTGTTGGGCAGATTCGCGAAATGAAACATTGGATTTCTACAAGTACATAATCGTTACCATTAAATACCAATTCTAAAATGTTTTGCATTAGTTTACCTAACCACTAAAAATAGCGGAATTCTTTACATAAATGCATCTCGCATGAGCTGGTTTCCAGGATTTTATTTGGTAACATGGTAACATTGAAAAGAATGTAGGTATATCGTTCTATTTTTAAACGATTAAGAATTTTCTTCAAAGCCTTTAGTTCTAGATTGTTCTAATGTATGTATATTAAAAGGTTGCCAAATTTACAATTGAGTCTGTTTACATTCAGTTAGCATAATGTATTAATCCTTGCGTATAAAAATAACGTTGTCTTTGTATGAAATTTACTTAAGAAGCATGGCTGCTAGGAACCGCAAACGATGTCAGATTCAGCATTCGGTGTTTGCAGGTCGACTGCCAAAATTATTTTATCTTCATAAGCCTATTTAGGATCCAGAGAGTTGTTATTGATAAAAGCAGGCGTTTAAATTTGTTAGGGACTTTGGAGAATTTTAGGAATTTGTGTCAGATGTTTTTTTTAAATTTTATTTAAAATAAACAATTTCAAATATACATTATATGGAATTACGGCCCAAGATCACGATTTTCTTTAAAGAAACGCGTCAAATGCGCATTATACCACGAACAGTGAAGGTGTCTGGATTCCAAACTGATGTTCATTGAAAGTGTATTAATTTGTATTATTTATACTTTGATTTTAAATACTTTTGTAATGATCAAACGATGAATATTAAATTAAGATTTAGTCAGGTTTGCTTCGGAACCCTAAAAACTAAGCAAAAATTAACTACCTCGTTCAATAATCACACTCACGTACTTGTCTCTTTTATGTCGATACAAAATTTTAGAACTTATGTTTCGTTTTCATGGGGTTTGTTCGAATCATCCATCGACGTTATTTTTGTAGTTAAATTGACGCCTCAACAAAATGTTTGTTTACCGGTCTTCAGCCATCTTTGACAAGAATTTAGGTCAATATGGACCTACTTACCATGTTATTTTTACTTCTTATTAATTCCATTACTTTTAATATGTCAGATGTCTTTTATTTTATTTTTATACGTTATATAGGTGGGCTGTTAATTGTTCAGTAAGATCAATTAGTTTACACCTTAAGCAGTAAATAAAAATTGAATGGTTAACGACCTGAAAAGAAAGCAACTTAGTTGACACGAGTGGGTTAATTACCAATAATATGCTAAGATTTCACTGTAATAATATAAAATGAATAAAAATGATATTTTATGTAAATTATTTTCGGTGTCCGTTAGAAGATGTACCTACCTATATTTTCTCAAATGTATTTGCTTCTGAATTTGGAGTTATATCTCATGACTAGCTGTGCCCGCAACTTCGTTCGATGGTGCGTAATTTTTTAAATTTCGTAATTTGAAATTTGAAAAATAAATGATATTTTTGGAAATAGTAATGCATGATGTTATACCCAATTTATACTTACCAATATTTTATATTTTGTACTCTGACTGGTAGTCTATAGAGTGAGCTGGCTTTAAACTCTATACTCGATAATAAAGTTACTCTATGGCAAGGAGATATTGACAAATGCTTGCCCCTGTCCTGTAGTTTTTGCGTTACAGCCGGACAACAGACAGACAGACAAAACCTTCAAAACGTTTTTTTTGGCTTGTGTCACTTATGCGAAGACCTCTGGGCGTATTTATTTTAGTTTTCATTCAATGTACAGAATTGCACCCTACAGCTTTATTGTATGTATAGAAGATATTAGTAAAAAAATATTTACTTCTGCATAAACTTACATATAGAGTTTTATTCTACACATATTTACAAATATTATTGTACATATTGTCTATAAAAATATTTAATGGACACTTATAAAATAAATCAATAAATTACATGTTGGTATAAAATAAGAAAACAGCACAGGCCCTTCGTTTTTATAAGCAATAGCAAACGAAAATTAAACTGTTTACTAATTTTCTTTCATTATTTAATTTTGTATAAATAAATTATTATTTGTCATCAATCCTAACTCACAAGTAATAATATAAATTATCCATGCTTACATATTTAACATAATTGTACACAATATATTTTGTTGAAGAAATTACGAGGTTTTTAGTATTTCGTTAATAATTCAGCGAGCAGGTATTTACTACGTAGATACTAAAACAGTTTAATATTTATACTAATATACATGTAGTACAAGAAACATGATCGCCATATTTGTTTTCTATTGTTATCAATCAATAAAATACGTAATTACAATAACAGTATCTAGAGCGCGATCCGTGTTGTGTTTTATAGTTACGTACTTTATTCGTATCATAATCTAAATAATAATTACTTATAATATGATGCTTAATTAGGAATTAGCAAAACGGTTTTCCTGTAAATTACTGTTTACTTGGCGATATGATTGATTAGTATTTCGCAATAACGAGTGGATTGGCTGTTGTTCTGGGGGCTCGTCCCTCCAATGTCTGAGAAAACTGATAATAATGATGAATGTTTGCTCTTGGGGTCAGACAATCAGAGGTCCGACGATAACCGATAATATACTTAGCTCTTCATACATATACCATTTGGTCACGCAACTCTTGGCCAGTTTGCTTTTATTCTCAACCAAGCTCAATGTCGATTATAAATATCATTAAAACGTTAGTAAACTTACTTTTAATGTACAAAAAAAAGAAATTTTATTAGTGTAATTATCACATAAATATATTGTTGCAGTATTCTGGAGGAAATGACAAAGATGGTGCTACTTGGAGTCGTGCTATGGGCAGGAGTGACGTTTGGAAGTCACGTAGCTCCATACCCATTGAACTTGATCGTATCATCAGGTAAATACTCATAGAATAATATAAATTACATGCAGTACAATTGTCCGTGGATTTATTCCGTGTAGAAATGGCCTTTCATTAGTCACTTTTCATAACATTCTTTCTGTATGCTGCATTTCGAGTTTATTGCAACAATTCGCTCTTTTTCAGATATAATTCATCCACCACCAATGTATGACTTCCCGTTTCCTAGCGCAGAAATGTTAAAGAAATTGCCGCCAGTCACCACTGTTGATACAAATAAGTCGGTTAGCCTAAGTAAGTTTTCAGTGGAAATGTTGGAGCGATTAGAAGAGAACTTGAACGTAGCTGGAATCACGCCCAAACCAGGCTCCCCCGCTCAGGGACTAGCAATCTTCGGGCAACCTTCCAGTCTTGCTATGCAATATGAAAAATCTTCAATGACCATCACGAAAGCGTCACAGAACTTAGTCTGGACTAAATGTACCAAGTGAGTATTTTTTTACTTTGGTGTTTATATGGTCAATATTTAGACCTTGCAGATTGCCGCGGGGTAGATTCCTATCGGGGCCGTCATCTATATTACGAATATCTGTTTTGGGTTTAGGTTTTTATATATTTGTTTATATGTATATTCCAATACTATCCTCAGGGCACGTTATTGTGTATTGCGCGTAAAGAGTTGTCTTAGAACTTACTTCGTTCCGGAAAATTTTCTTTATTTTAATTTATTTTAGTAGAGAGTATTAGACGGTTTGTTTGTTCTAGATATGGTTTGGCGAACGATGAGTGTGCGAGTTTTATTAGTACTTTGAACTTGCGTGAGAGTGAGTTTGGTGGCGAGTGTGCGGCTTTGGAGCGTTTCACTTGTCGTACAAACAAGATGTCCTCCCGTTATCGCACTTTCGATGGCTCTTGCAACAATCCCGTGCGATCTTCTTGGGGTCAGGCGTTGACTGGCTACAAGCGTCTTCTACATCCGAGATACGCCGATGGTATTGAAGAGGTTGGTGTCACGTTTTATTACTCAGACGGGTTGCCCCGTTGTAAAACTACTGCGAGCAAATAAAATATAAGTATAAAAAAAGTTTTTCGATCATATTACGTAAAATGGCGATCGAATATTAAACAAAACTTCCAACCAATTACAATATGCTATGGATATGAGTAAGCATAATCATATTGCGCTGACAATATACCCTAAATAACTTGACATCAGACAGGCTACTAAAAGTACTATACAACAAAATCTAATAATGATATGTGTATTCATATTACACAATGTTTATATTATGACAGGAGAAATATGAGGAGTTATTTACAATATTTTTACGCCATGTCAACAATTTATAATATTCTCTTTTTATAGCCACGTCGTGCAATAAGTTATAAGCCTCTGCCTTCCGCTCGGCTGGTGAGCACGGCAATGGCTGGAAACTTGGACAGACCTGATGATAAAAAGACAATCGCTTTAGCCGTATGGAGTCAGTTTATTCATCATGATCTGGTTCATACACCAGTAAGGAAAACTAGTGAGTTAACCGCTTATTTTTATCTCTAGAACTCTCATGATTTGTTATTGAGCCAATCACGGATTTTAATGAATAAGTACTTATATTAGACCAAGTGCTAGGGATTATATTCATGAGGCGTCAAAAGCGTAGAGCGCGATTTTCCTCTTGCATTTTATTTCTGAACGTAAACATTGGGTTTCACAAAATATTACTATGATCATGTAAGGCGAAAGCATATCTTACTTACGGTTTGTAAAAATGACCAATGTTTCTTCTCAGTAGCACGAGTTAAATCAAAACTAAATACTAAGGAAAGTACATTTATTTCAATAGCAGTAATAGGGTAATTATTACAAGTTGTATTATTAACTAAATCGGTTTATCTATTAGAGAGCGCGCAAAGACACAATTAATCAATCTTTACGCTGTCTTTCTTTGCTTTGCTATAACATAATTCATTTTACAGTTCATACAGATCAAGCAATTCGGTGTTGTGACGATTCGGGTTGGAAGCTGACGCCTCGGTACTTGCATCCTAGTTGTATGGCGATATCGGTGTCAGACAATGATCCCTTCTACCAGAACAAGCATGTCACCTGCATGGAATATACGAGGTCTGTCACCACCTACAGAGGAGATTGCACTTTTGGAGCAGCTGAACAGGTAAGATACAAATACAAATACAAATATGCTTTATTGTTCACCAAGAGGGAAAATACATAAGGGTAATAACAACAACAAAATACAGAAGTGTAAACAAAAGGCGATCTCTTCCAGACAACCTTTGGGTACATACATACCTAAACCATACATATATAAT